>WNYA01004446.1:0-18765 GCA_019512145.1 Engystomops pustulosus | reverse complement strand
GCATTAAGAGACAGTCAGGCTCAGGTAGACAGCCAACATACATGCATTAAGAGACAGTCAGGCTCAGGTAGACAGCCAACATACATGCATGCACTAAGAGACAGTCAGGCTCAGGTAGACAGCCAATATACATGCCTGCTGTCTCTTGTGGCATGTATACGTTGGCTGTGTCCTACCTTAGCCTGCGTGGCTCTTAGTGGCATGATGTATGGCTGTCTACCTGAGCCTGACTGTCTCTTAGTGCATGCATTATTGTCCTGTCTCCTGAGCCTTGACTGTCTCTTAGTGCATGCATGTAACTGGACTGTGTGCTTTCTACCTGAGGCCTGACTGTCTCTAGTGCATGCATATTATAGGCTGTCTACCTGAGTCTTACTGTCTCTCCTTCATGTGTCTGCATATATTTTTGGCTGTCTCTTACATGACCTGACTGTCTTAGTGCAGCATGTATGACTGGCTGTCTACCTGAGTCCTGACTGTCTCTCATGTGCATGCATGTATATAGGCTGTCTACCTGACTGATGTCTCTTAGTCTGCATATATTTGGCTGTCTACATGAGCCTGACGTCTCTTAGTGCATGATGTTATTGGCTGCTACCTGAGCTCTGACTGTCTCTTGTGCATGCGTATATTGGCTGTCTACCTGAGCCTGACTGTCTCTTAGTGCATGCATTATATTGGCTGTCTACCTTGAGCCTGACTGTCTCTAGTGCATGCATGTATTGGCTGTCTACTGAGCCCTGACTGTCTCTTATTGCATGTGCATGTAATGTTGGCTGTCTACCTGAGCTGACTGTCTCTTATGTCAATAGCATGTATGTGGCCTGTCTACCTGAGCCTTACTGTCTCTTAATGCATGTATGTTGGGCTGTCTACCTGAGCCTGACTGTCTCTTAGTGCATTATGTTGGCTGTCTCACTGAGCCTGACTGTCTCTTATGCATGTATGTTGGCTGTCTACCTGAGCTGACCTGTCTCTTGTCATCATGATGTTGGCTGTCTACCTGAGCCTACTGGTTCTCTAATCATGCATGATGTTGTGCTGTCTACCTGAGCCTGACCTGTCCTCTTAGTGCAGGTGCATGTATGTTGGCTGTCTACCTGAGCCTGACTGTCTCTTATGCATGCATGTATGTTGGGCTGTCTACCTGAGCCTGACGGTCTCTTAATGCATGTATGCATGTATGTTGGCTGTCTAACCTGACCTGACTGTCTCTTATGCAGATGCATGTATGTTGCTGCTACCGAGCCTGACTGTCTCTTAATGCATGTATAGTTGGCTGTCTACCTGAGCCTGACTGTCATCTTAGTGCATGGTATGCATGTATGTTGGCTGTCTACCTGAGCCTGACTGTCTCTTAGTGCATGTATGTTGGCTGTCTACCTGAGCCTGACTGTCTCTTAGTGCATGCATGTATGTTGGCTGTCTACCTGAGCCTGACTGTCTCTTAATGCATGTATGTTGGCTGTCTACCTGAGTCCTGACTGTCTCTTATGCATGTAATGTTGGTGTCTACCTGATGCCTGACTGTCTCTTAGGTGGCATGTATGTTGGGAGTGATGTCTATGCCTCTACTGAGGCCTAGACTGTTCTCTTAGTGCATGCATGTATGTTGGCTGTCTACTGACCTGACTGTCTCTTAATGCATGCATTATTTGGCTGCTACCTGAGCCTGACTGTCTCTTAATGCATGTATGTTTCGCTGTCTACCTGAGCCTGACTGTCTCTTAAAATGCATTTTTGGCTGTCTACCGAGCCTGACCTGTCTCTATGCATGTAGCATGTATGTTTGCTGTCTACCTGAGAGCCGACTGTCTCTTAATGCATGTATGCATGTATGTTGCGTGTCTACCTGAGCCTGACGGTCTCTTAATGCATGTATGTTGGCTGTCTACCTGAGCCTCACTGTCCCTTAATGCATGTAATTTTGGGCTTCTAACCTGAGCCTGACTGTCTCTTAATGCATGTACGCATGTATGTTGGCTGTCTACCTGATCCGCTCGTCTCTTAATGCATGTATGTTGGCTGTCTACTGAGCCTCACATGTCTCTTAATGCATGTATTTTGGCTGTCTACCTGAGCCTGACTGTCTCTTAATGCTGACGCATGTATTTTGGCTGTCTACCTGAGCCTGCAACCCTTTACTGATGGAAAAAATGGATTCTCACCTCTACCATCTAAAGAAGGGAGCAGTCACGTCCAAAAACGCATCATTATTGACATAATACCCTTTTTTAGTTCCAATTTTAATCATGATCAGAAGAATATAATCTGATTAGGGTCTATGAAATTTCTCTTCAGTTTAAATTCTCTTAATATGAAGAACTGGCTCATCCGGTCCTGAATGCGTCAGTAACCTTTCTCTTCACTCCTTAATCTGAAAGGACCAGTCAATCCTGAAACATGTTATTATAGATCTTGATTCTATGGTTTCTTATACTTTCTCTTATTCTGTAGACGGAAAGCAGACTCTTCCCAAAACGCGCTGGATGCAGAGATTGAAGCTTTCTTTCTAAATCTAAAATGGAATTTCTTTAGTCCGAAATGTTTAGAGACTCATGGATTCTCTAGTTATTAAACACTAATTTATCAACTTCGATACAAGACTTTTTATTTTTTACTCAAACTGTTCAAAATGATCAGCCTGGTCTAAAACGCGTTCCTAATGAAAATTATTAAGTATTTATATCTACTCTTCTTTATCTGAAGAAGTGTCCATCGATCCCGGCAATGCATTAATACGATAGAACTTCAACCTTTCCTTTCATTTTTAACCCTATGTGCAGATTGTGTCAGTTCTGGACTGAAATGCGTCAATACTGGAATTAAGTATTTGTTTCTATTTTACCTCCTCTCAATCTTAAGTAAGAACCAGTTTCAGTTCCGAAATCGGTTACAATTAGAGATAAACCTTTTTTTTTAATCTATTGGGTTGGTTCAGATCCAAAAGAACTTTAGAGTGGTTTATATGGAGGTTTTGTATTTCCCATGCTATTACTCTGAAGGAGGTCAGTGTCATCTTGCAACGTGAGTAATGCTTCAGATAATCCCTAAATTACTGCGGTTATTGAACTTCTTTCCTCACTCTGCAGGAAGCGACTAATGTGCTCCACGATGTGTAAAACGAAAGCACAGTTCAGACCTGAAAACGCGTTTCTGGAGCTTATAGCTTTCTTGAAACTGACTATGCTAGTTCTGAAATGTGTTATATTGCCTTTTTATTCTCTCTGCAAAGAAGAAGCAAGTGTGATCCCTAAAAATGCGTCTACTGGATATAAGTAATATCTTATTTTGTTTTGAGGTTCCGTATCTGAAAGGATACTACAGTTCTGAAATGTCTCACTTTATAGATATATTGGAGCAAATCTATTTACTTTACCTTTTAATAATCTGGATAGTTCAGTCCAGTCCAAAAACCGCATTTCTTTTAAATGTCTCAAAAATGTGAAGAAGCCTGAACGCGTTACTATTAAAGACATTGAGTATTGGTCCAGATCCAAATGCACTTTCACTCTAATAATATAGTATTTGAGTTCTGAAATGCGTTTGGTTTTAGATATTTTGAGCTTTTTTCCGTTTTTAATCCTCTTAAAGGGTTTTTCCACATAACAAAAGTAGGCCCCATCCACGGCCCATTCATGGGACCCCAACAATCACGAAAACAAGGGGTACGATGAGGTCCCACGTACCTCCGTCAGACCTCTCGTTGCTCCGTCAGACTAATGGATCAGCGTCGTGCATAATCAATATGGAGCTGACGGAACTTGCCAAACGATTCCAAACTTTTTGGAAACTTTTCTACTCAGAAGTTGCAAGTCTATCCTAAATACATTTCAATTCATTGACCTCCCTAATCTGAAAAAGAGGTTCTTTACTTGTGAATGCGTTGTTACTGGAGAAACAATCTTGGAAAGTGCTTGTCTAGTCCCAAACCAGCTATAATGAACTTTGTTTCATCATCTGAAAGGCCAGTTTTAAGCCTTAAAACGCTCAGTTTTTGGAAATTGACTCATTTCTGATTAAAAAGGTGACCTTCTTTGTCCTAAATGCGTTTGTTTATAAAAATATACAGATTTTAAGCCTTGTATGTGGCTTTTACCATCACTTTCACCTATAATGTTGGAAAATGCATTCTCACAACATTTTATAACTGCACACGTTTTGCCTATGGGATCTGCACGCTCCTTCCTGTGTATGACTCACATTCCACAGCAGACGGTGTTGGAATGTTCTGTGTACCGGGGTGCAGTGTTTCATAGTCACTTCTAGAACTGCACACAATGTATAGATAAACTGTATCAAGGTGTAACCCGTGCCTTCTTCTTTATTTATGATTCATCCCCAAATATGACAAGTTTGCAGATTTAGTCCTGACTATAGCAGATGACGTTGCTGACGCTTTGTGACTGTCTCTTTTGTGCTGATGTTTCCTGCAGTCTCCTGGACGTCTCCTGTTGACCTCACTCCGACGTTCTCCATGCATGCCATAAAAGGAACAAACCCACAAACCAGGAAAAGGAGCGGACCTGCCAGGAGCCCCCTCCCCTGACACATGTAAGTATAGCCTGCCCCCTCCCTGGTGATCACACATTCCTGGGTCATGCACCAGTACCTAAACCCCCCTCCTCTATTACTGTAACCATTACACTCTTATGTACACACTACATTGTGTCACAACCTCCGGCTGTACATGCTCATTACAAGCTGCCACCCCGGGAATCCACTTGTACTCTGCCCTTATCCATCGCTTTGTCTGCTCAGGGAAAGCTGGGTGACAAACCAACATGGCTGCTGTTATACCTCCCAGCAGTGACAATCACCCTCCCCCTGGTGACCTATAGTGCACTGCACTTATATAGAAGGATGAGGCAATACATACTAATTCCTACTCATTCTCTCTGTTACTGGGAAAGCTGGGTGACGATCACCATGGCAAACCCTGTCTCCTCCAGCTTTATGACTTTTAACTGCAAATTTTCCACTTGTACCTATTCCCTGCTGCAGCTTAATAAGGTTTTATTTCAGAGATTCTGTAAAGCTGGGGCTAGGCACAGAAACCGTCAGCAGGTGGGCCATACAGACGTGCATCCAGTGTTAGGTATGTCCCTGGAGAGATACCGCTGGTTGTAGTGTTAGTAGTCAGCAGGGCTGTGATATATGGTTTTATATTTCACGCATTGTAATTTCTTCTCCAATGAACTGGGGACTAATCCTCACACTGCTGTGCTCTGTGCTCTGCAAACAGTGGTGGGTATTGTCCCTGGAGAGCTGTAATCTTAACTTTGTTATGTTGTTAGTGGCACAGGACGTGAAATATGATTTTTTATCTGGGGGTATAATTTCTGGGAATGTGTCCTAACACTGCTGTGCTCTCTGCATCCAATTTATATATTGTTCCTCTGGGGATATGTGTAACACAACCATTGTATGTTGTTAGTAGTCAGCAGGACTTGAAATATGAATTTATCTTTTTGGATTTAGCTTATCCCAAGTGCACTGTGGGGCATATCCTCACACTGCTGTGCTCTTAGCTGCTCTCTGCAGACAGTGTTATGTATTGTTGGGCAGTCTGTGTAATCACATCTTTGTATTGTTGTGGGATATTCCAGAATTGCACGTAACATGCCTTAACACTGATGTGCTTATGGCCTTGAGTTGCTGCAACTCCAATTTCTGTTGTGAGTTTTGTAGGAGTAAACTTCATACAGGAGTACAGAGCACAGCAGTGTGAGGTGAGGACAAGCCTGCAGTGCACTTAAAAAACCTACAATCCCGAAATATAAATCCATATTTTAACAGTCCTGCTGCTACTAACACACAGGTCTCATTACACAGCTCTCCAGGGACAATACACACACTGGCTGCGGTAAGTATAGAGTCACAGCGTGTGAGGACAAGCTCCCCCCGCCCCCGTGCACTTGAAGAAGTTTCAATCTGGATATAAATCCATATATCACAGTTCTGCTGCTACTAACATACACAAAGGTCTGATACATCTCTCCCAGGGACATACATACACTGGCTGCAGAGAGCACAGCAGTGTGAGACACACTCCCAGTGCATGTGTAGGAGCTAACAATCCTGGAGTATAATTCCATCCATGACATTCTCCAGGAACAATGCATAACGCTGTATACGGTTTGTATGGTGAATGAGATAATGAGTAATGGAGACATCTTCGGGGAGAACCTCCACTCCTGGGACCTTTGTGTGGTGCCCTGAGGCCTGACTGTGCTGCTTGCCTCACACAATGGGTCCGATAATCTCCTGATATCCACGTGTAGCCGGACCCTCCTATAGACATAATATGAGTAACCCCGCCACCCGCCCTGCACTTCCGATCTTCCTAAATTCCATGGCAGTGATACTGCGGCCTACACAGATACATGACGCGCTGCTGACGTGTCCCCTCTTGTGGTGACACAGAGTACACGTCGTGGACAAGCAGCACGTATGTGCCAAAACAGCATGTCATACAGGCTAGGGATAATCTCCTCTAGCGGGACACGCGGTGCGAAACATGGATGAAGTGTTGTTGCACATATGATCGGTAAATTCTGATGTACTGCACATGTGCCTGTATGTACCGGGTAACCACGTGTGCCTGATTTCTGTTTGGTGACCACGTGTGCGTCATGTCTGTCTGTGACCCATGTGCCCGTATGTATGTCTGGTAAACCACATGTGCCTGTTGTATGTCTGTGGACCAGGTCCTGTATGTAATGTCTGGTGGACCACTTGGCCCGATGTACATCGTAGACCACGTGTGCCCGTATGTACTCTGGGTAGACCACGTGTGGCCTGATGTATGTCTGGTTAGACCATTGTGGCTCCCGTATGTACATCTGGTAGACCAGTGTGCCGTATGTACATCTGGTAGACCACGTGTGCCTGTATGTATGTCTGTAGACCCACGTGCCTTATGTAATGTCTGGTAGCCACATGTGCCCGTATTGTGTGTCCTGGTAGACCATTGTGCCTGTATGTACGTCTGTAGACCACGTGTGCCCGTAGTACATCTGTAGACCACTGTGCCTGTAATGTATGTCTGTAGACCACGTGTGCCTGTTTATGTCTGTAGCCAACGTGTGCCTGTATGTCTGTAGACCACATGTCCCGTATGTGTCTGTCTGGTAACCACTTGTGCCGTATTGTGTCTGGTAGACCACTTGTGCCCGTAGGTACATCTAGTAGACCACGTGTGCCTGTAGTATGTCTGTAGACCACGTGTGGCCTGTATGTCTGTCTTTCTGTAGACCACGTGTGCCTGTATGTATGTGCTGTTAGACCACGTGTGTGCCCGTATGTTGTGTCTGTCGTAGACCACTTGTGCCCGTATGTACATCTGGTAGACCACGTGTGCCCCGTATGTACGGCCTGGGGTGACTCACGTGTGCCTATGTAACGTCGGTGGACACGTGTGCGCCGTTGTACTTCTGTGGACCACGTGTGCCCGTATGTACATTGGGGACCACGTGTTGCCCGTATGTGACGTGGTGGAACCACGGCCCGTATGTACGTCTGGTAGACCACGTGTGCCCGTATGTACGTCTGGTAGACCACTGTGCCTGTTGTACTCTGGTGAACCACTGTACCTGTATGTACGTTGTGTGTGTACATTGTGTATGTGCTATATGTGGCTTATTTTACTAAGGGTCGAGGATCGCACTTTTGGTCACGGCTGTTCACCGTTTCGGGATTTGTCAGCTTTGACAGTTTTTTTTTAAAAGGGATTGTGCTGGGAATGTGTTGCACGCATCGGATTTTGGCGCAGCTGCGCTGCTTCATTTGACAGAATCGGGGCATGCTGACGAGCCGACTGATTCTGTCTGATAACAGATTTAAGATTTAAATGTGTCCGCAAGATCAAGCTTTTATATCACTAGGAAGAAGAAGTGAACTCCGGGACCTGAGCGGGGAACGACATGCAGGATATAGGGTGTCACGATCTTAGTGACTCGCGGCGCAGGGATATACATGGATAATGCACTTCCTTGAACTCCGCAGGACCGGGAAGTAAATGATCCCATTGGGGCAGATTTACTACCCAGTCCTGTCGCAATCCCGCTGTCCGTTGTGCGCCACAATCCGATCGCGTGCGGTCAAAAAACCCAGAGCATTTGGCGCAAAAGGAACATTTCGGGAAACCAACAGAACGTGGTCCCGGGGACCCTTAGTTATGAGCCCAATGTGTTTGTATTTGCAGTTGGTGTAGTATATGGGTAGCATTGTACATACTCATATCTTGCATGTTGTGTATACATATTGTGTAAGAGTCTGTTCTGTGCAGGTTGTATGTATAAGACCCTGTACCCCAGTGGGTGCCCACGTCTCCTGGCACATAGGCCAGCGCTTCTATACTGGCAGGGTCTGCTGTCCTTGTAGTCCCCCTCTGCTGCTGCACCCCCCATTACTCTTCCTGCGTATCATATTCCCAATTTACATCTGTCCGCCTTCTCCTCTTCCACCCGCAGCCGTTTTCTTCCTTCCCTCGCTCTCTTTCCATTGGGAGCCTCCCCCCCCCACCCACCACAGCTGTGCGCTTTCTGACAGACCCCCCCGCTTTCCTTCTGCTGAAAACCCCCCGCTTTTTCACTTAGGACTGACACAGTGATTTCATGAGTTGCGGGCTATGCAGGCCGTGCCCCCTGCCCTTTGCCCACCCTCATAGTCCTAGCAAATCTTCAGTCAAATCTATGGAATCAACCAGATCCTGGGAAAGCTGGGTGACAATAAAACCTCCTCACAATTTCGCAATACATCCCCTGTTCTTAACAGTTTTTAATTTCAGATCCTAGAAGTTGAGTATTCTCTCTCCGTGAACTCTCTATTGCCAGCCACATTGTTGTCACTCAGCTTTCCTGGAAAACCTGAACATCTCATAACTGTGTCATAACTCCTGCTCACTCTGTGTAAACGAGTCAATTTTACCTTCAGGGGACCTGGGAAAGTTTGGTGTCCTCCTGACAGCTCTATGTGCAGCCATTTTGGTTATACTCCAGCTTTCCCAGAAACTTGAAGGTTAACTACCTAGATATGTGGCAATTTTTTCCATAAATATGTGACAATCTTCTTCCTCTGAGAGCTTGATTGGCAGCCATATTGTCTGTCACCCATCTTTCCCAGAATCCAAACTAACATAGACTTAATTGCTCCATGATATCTTTCACTGTGTGGTACCTGGGCGGGTTTTGATTTTCAGTGGCCTAGCAAGGAGGTATACTTAGCTGTTATAAGAGCTAAAATGGTTGATACCGCAGCTTCCCAGAAAACTGACATCACCTAGATGTATTTGCTCAGTATATAACTCCTGCTAACTTATCATGCATTTATTAGACAGGTTTGACTTTCAAGGCCTAGAAAAGATTGTTTATTTGTTGTCCAGCTTTACCTGAACCCTGAATAATCTGTCTGTACAGTTCCATTATATTCCTTGTTTCCTTATTCATGATCATTGGGTATCAGGAAATTAAGTAAAACTGAGTGCCCTCCCCTGTAAGAGCTGTGTTGGCAGCCACCTTGTCACCCAGCTTTCCCAGAAACCTGAAGTCAAATCGCCTAGACATGGAATTATATCCATGCTGTTCAGATGCTGGGAAATTGGGTAACACAATTCATTCAGCTGTATCATGGTAGTCACCCAGCTTTTTCAGGAGCAGACAGGAACGTTGAATGGAATAGTTGGGAACTGGGTGCACGCGTATGTGACTGCTGTTACAGACTCTGTTCTTAAGGGAATCCACATGTTTTTGAAGCGAGGAAGTGTTGCCCAACAAGGCCTGGAAAGCTGGGTTGTTAGCAAATATGGCTGCCCCATGACGGGCCATCTAATCATTCGACCTTTCCAAGGATTGTTCTAATTGTGTTTACAATTGTATCCTTCCTAGACAATGCGCTGTGAGCTAAATACATCAGAAGCGCTGTAGTCAATGTTACATTGCTACAGTGTTTCCTCTGGAGTCAGGTCGTTGTGCTCACAGAGCATGTCCAGACTGGATACAGTTTGTCTCCACTTTACAGCTGAGGAGCAGAACTATGTATGGGTTTTCACCCTATGGGATATTATTGTCAGTTCCGAGACAATGCTCTGTGAGCTAAACAACCTGGACTAGACTGTACTGTCTGTAGCAAACTACAGAATATTCAGCTTCTGTTTGTGTCATGGTCTAACAGATTTGCAGTTAGAAGTGGAGACTATGCTTCTGTGGTCCAGGCTGTGGAGCTAAAGAGCATTGTCTAGACTGGCATACATGTAACAGACTTGGGTTCTTTGAGCCACCCATATATACTTGTACTCGGCTCCCACCCTCATTATCCCTTATGAAATAGACCCCTGTAAATCTCCAAATGTTTTACTTTTGCCCGTACTCTGGGGTTCCAGTATAGGATGGGCCCACCGAGGATCCTCGGATTCTATGGTGGGCACGTCCAACACACAGAGATATATTAAAGTAATGGAACTGACTTTGTATAGCACAATGTTGGAGGAGAGTTCCTGATAAAAGGATGTCCAATCCTCCAGCCACTGGGTAGCAGCACGGAGTCCATCCTGTGGTGTCGCCTCCTGTTCTAACATTCAGCCTGTGTTCCATCTGATCCCATCATTGTCTGTCCTCCGGGAGGCACTGCCAAACACTCCTCCCTGCTGACTTGTGCAAAGATCCGGAGCCGTTCGCAATCCAGGAATTCTTCTCTGATTGATTTTTTTGGTGATCGTCATTTTACAGCGTGCTGTGTCCTGGCTCTTGGGATGGAGTTTTTTGGAACTTAAAGGGATTTTTGGGGACTTTAATATGTATGACCTATGCATGATCTGCAACCTGTTACCCCAGGGCTCCAACATGGACTGCAACCTCTGCATTGTACAGAACCATCCCCCATTCGAGGTCCTCGATTAAGCTCGACCTGTAACCGTGAACACGACGTCCTCTAAACCTAGAGGAGAATTATCACACCATCATTATTATTACACTGCGGGATGTCTGCATTGTAATAATATCACGTTAGGATGATACATTGTACGGTCAGAGGGGCTGGATGTCTGATTTAATAATATCACGTTATGGATGATACATGGTACATGGTCGGAGGGGCTTGGGATGTCCTGGCATGTGTAAAATATCACAGTTTATGGATGATACATGCTACAGGGTCAGAGGGGCAGATGTGTGTCAGTGAATAATATCACATGTTATGATGATACATGGTTACAGGTCTGGAGAGGAGCTGGATGTCTGAGTGTAATAAATCCCATGTTTATGGATGATCATGGTACAGGGTCGAGGAGCTGGATGTCTTCAGTGTAAATATATCACATGTATGGATGATCATTGTACAGGGCAGAGGGGCGGAATGTCTGCAGTGTAATAATATCACCTGTTATTGTGATGTACATGTATACACGGTCACTCATGTGGGCCGGGATGTCTGCAGTTGAATAATATCACATGTTATGGATGATACATGTACACAGGTCAGGAGGGGGGCGGGATGTTCGCAGTGTAATAATATCACATGTATGGATGATACATGGTACAGGGTCAGAGTGGCGGGGATGTCTGCAGTGTAATAATATCACATGTTATGGATGATACTTGGTAACAGGGTCGGAGGGGCGGGATGTCTGCATGTAATAATATCACTATTATGAGTGATACATGGTACGGGTCAGGAGGGGCAGGGATGTCTGCAGTGTAATCATATCACATATTATGCTGATACTGATACAGGTCATGAGGGGCCTGGATGTCTGCAGGTAATAATATCACTGTTATGGATGATACATGGTACAGGTCAGGAGGGTCAGGATGTCTGCAGTGTTAATATCACATGTTATGGATGTATATGGTAACAGGGTCAGGAGGGCATGATATCTCAGTGAATAAGACACATGTTATGGATGATACATGGTACAGGTCAGGAGACTGGGATGTTCTGTCATGTATAATTCCACGTTATGGATGTCATGGTACAGGGTCAGGAGGAGCTGGGTTGCTTGTAATATATCACTGTATGGATGATCATGTTCAGGGTCAGGAGTGGCCGGCATGTCGTGCAGTGGTATAACCTAATCACATGTTATGGATGATACATGGTAACAGGTCAGGAGGGCCGGGATGTCTGCAGTTAATATATCACATGTTAGGATGATACATGGTAGCAGGTCAGAGGGGGGGCTATGTCTGCCAATGTTAAGATCACATGTTATGGATTGATACATGGTAAAGCGGGTCAGGATGGCCGGATGATTCCTGCAGTGTAATATATATCACTGTTATGGATGAACATGGTACAGGGTCAGAAGGGGATGGGATTCTGCAGTGTAATAATCACATGCTATGGATGATACATGGTACAGGTCAGAAGGAGCTGGGATGTCTGCAGTGTAAAATATCACATGGTGATGGATGATGCCATGTGTACAGGGTCAGGCGGGGCGGGATGTCGTGCAGTTTAATATACACATGTTATGGATGATTCATGGTACAGGTCAGGAGGACCAGGGATGTCTGCAGTGTAATAATATCACATGTATGGATGATACATGTACACTGGTCAGAGGGGGGCAGGGATGTCTGCAGTGGTAATAATATCACATATATGGCTGATTACATGATACAGGGTCAGAGGGGCCGGGATGTCTGAGTGTATAATATCACATGTTGATGTATGATACATGTACAAGGCAGTAAGGAGCCAGGATGTCCGCATGTTTAAATATCAAATGTGTATGGATGATACATGGACAGAGGTCAGGAGGGGCGGGATGTCTTGCAAGTTTAAAAGATACATGTTATGGATTGATACATGGTACAGGGTCATGAGGGGCGGATGTCTGCCGTGTAATAATTACATGTTATGGATGATACTAGTACAGGTCAGGAGGGGCCGTGAATGTCTGCAGTGTAATAATATCACATGTTATGGATGATACATGTACAGGGGTCGGGAGGGGGCGGGATGTCTGCAGTTAATAATATCACATGTTATGGATATATACAGGTACAGGGTCAGGAGGAGCGGGATGTCTGCAGTGTATAATATCACATGTTATGGATATGCAATGGTAACAGGGTCAGAGGGGCGAATGTCTGCAAGTGTAATAATATCACAATGTTATGGATGAATACATGTACAGGGTCACGAGGGGCGGGATTTCTGATGTGTAATATATCACATGTTATTGTGACACATGGTACAGGGTCAGGAGAGCCAGGATGTCTGCAGTGTAATAATATCACATGTTATGGATGATACATGTTACAGGGTCAGGAGGGGCCGGGATGTCGGCAGTGTAAATATATCACATGTATGGAGATACATGGTACCGGGTCAGGAGGGGGCGCGGGATGTCTGATGTGTATTAATATCACATGTTATTGATGAATACATGGTACAGGGTCAGAGAGCCAGGATGTCGCAGTGTACAAATCACAGTTTGGATGATTACATGGTACGGGGTCAGGAGTACCAGGATGTCTAGAGTGTAATAATATCACATGTTATGGATGATACATGTACAGTCAGGAGGGCAGTGTCTACAGTGTATAATATCCCAGGTTATGGATTACATGGTACAGGTCAGGAGGCCTAGGATGTCTGCAGTGTAATAATACGGTATCACATGTTATATGGATGATCATGGTACAGGGTCAGGAGTCGGCGGGATGTCTGCAGTTAATAATATCACATGTTATGGTCTGAATACATGGTACAGGGTCATGAGGGGCAGGATTCTGCAGTGTATAATATCACATGTTATGGATGATACGTGGTACAGGTCAGGAGGGGCCGGGTTGTCTGCAGTGTAAATATATCACTTTTATGGATGATACATGGTACCGGGTCAGGAGGGCCGGTGGATGTCTGCAGTGTAATAATATCACATGTTATGGATGATACTGGTACAGGGTCAGGAGGGCCGGATGTCTGCGTTGTAATAATATCACATTTATGGATGATACATGGTACCGGTCAGGAGGGGGTTTGGATCCTGCAGTGTAATAATATCACATGTTGATGATGATACATGGTACAGGGTCAGGAGGGAGCCAGGAGATGTCTGCAGTGATAATATCACATGTTATGGATGATACATGGTACAGGGTCAGGAGGGGCCGGGATTTCCGGTCAGGTAATATATCACATGTTATGGATGAAGACATGTACAGGGTCAGGAGGGCCGGTGTCTGCAGTGTAATAATATCACATGTTATGGATGATACATACGGGTCAGGAGGGCGGGATTCTGCAGTGTATAATATCACATGTTTTGGATGATACATGGTACAGGTCGGGGCCAGGATGTCTGCAGTGTAATAATCTCACATGTTACTGGATGATACATGTACAGGGTAGGAGGGCGGAAATCTGCAGGAATAATATCCTGTTATGAATGATACGGCAAGGGTCAGGAGGGTCTGGAATGTCTGCAGTGTAATAATATCACAGTTATGGTGATACATGGTACAGGGTCAGGAGGGCATGGTCTGCATGTATAACATCAATGTTTGTAATACATGGACAGGGTCAGGAGAGGCACACACCCCCAGTGCATTTGGAGAAGCGACAATCCTGGAAACATAAATCCACAGTTCTGCTGCACTAAGAACAACATAAAGATATGATAACCAAAGACATTTGTGGCTCATTTATTTTCGATTATTTATGGCCTTCCCCCTGCTGTGCCTGTGTATGGAGCCGGGTCTGTGCTCATGAATGTGTGGATGTGATTTGTTCTTGCCCTGTCGGATTTATTCTATGGAGATTGCAGCAATGTATTATTATGTATATTCTGCAACACTGAGCGCCCCGAGCAGGTTTCGGGGGTGCAGCGTTATGATGGCTAGTACCCCTGAGTATCACCCAGTTTTTTTAGATTGTTTTTAACTCTTTCATATCTGTTTTCCATGGGAAATTGAAAAATAAATTAATTCACTTACATCCTTTACAATCCTTTATATCTGCTAGAGTTGTATGTTCTCGTCCTTGTTCGGTGGAGTCCTCTGGTCCTCCGGTTTCCTCCACACTCCAAAACATACTGGTAGGTTGATTATATGTGAGCCCCATTGAGACAGGGACTGATGTGACGCTCGTGTCAGCGCTGCGAAATCTGTGTGCACTATTATAAAGAAGATTATTTATTATTATTTATTTTAAAGCAATCCTGATATTGTACATCCAAAGAGTGTTTGTGTAGGATCGGATCCTGTGTCCCATGATTGGGGTCAGGTCTAGAAGGCAGATTTTTTTTTATAACTGTGAAGTTAGTAAATGTTTTGTCCACTTCTCTCTTTCGTTTCTCTCTCCCCAGAACACATTTACGACTTCTCCTGGATACATAATAATAATTCCTTTATTATATAGTGCACACAGATTACGCAGCGCTGCAACAAACTTGTCACATCAGTCCCTGTCCTCAATGAGCTCCAATCTAATCTCCTACCATTGTGTTTTGGAGTGGGAGGAAACCAGAGGACCCCGAGAAACCTATGCAAACACAGAGAGAAACATACAAGCAGATATCTTCTGCACCTCATTTAACCAAACTCTCTATCCTCTAACCTTTCCCACTTCCTGAGCTCATTAAACCGCCCACCTCACCCCAGCATTCTTAACTACAAATATATATATATATATAATATATATATAACAGACATACACTCACTGGCCACTTTATTAGGTACACCTGTCCAACTGCTCGTTAACACTTACTTTCTAATCAGCCAATCACATTTCGGCAACTCGGCATGCATTTAGGCATGTGACATGTCAAGACATCTCCTGCAGTCAACACGAGCATCAGTATGGGGAAAGAAGAGGTGATTTAGGCTGTGGAAGGGCATGGTGTTGGGCCAGAAGGGCTGGTCTGAGTATTCAGAAAATGCTGATCTCACTGGGGTATTTTCATGCACAACATCTCTCGGGTTACAAGAATGGTACACTCGAAACAGAAACAAACTCCGAGTGAGCGGCAGTTCTGTGGGCGGAAGATCTTGTGATATTCCCCAAAGAGGAGGTCATAGTGAAATCGGGCGAACGGTTCGAGCTGATAAAGGCAACAGTGACTCAAATCGCCACCCGTTACAACCAAGTGTAGCAGAGACCGCATCTCTAACGCAACAGTAGTCCACTTTGAGGCAGATGGGCTCCTACACGCGAAAGAAGAACAACCGGGTGCCACCTCCTTTCAGCTAAGAACAGGAAACTGAGGCTACAATTTGCACAAGCTCACGTGTAAATTGGCCAGTTAGAGATTGGAAAAACGGTTGCCTGGTCTGATGAGTCTCGATTTCTGCCTGCGACATTCGGGATGGTCGGGTCAGAAATTTGGTGCGTCAACAACAGAAAGCATGGATCCACTCCTGTCCCTTGTAATCAACGGTTCACAGGCTGTGGTGGTGGTGTCATGGGTGGGGAATATTTTTTTGGCACTCTTTGGGCCCCTTGTAAACGCCACAGCTACCTGAGTGATTATTGTTGGCTGACCATGTCATACCCTGTATGAGTCACAATGTACCCTGTAATCATCGATGGCTACTGTTCAGCAGATAATGTGCATGTCCTATAAAGCTGGATCATCTCAAGACGGGTTTCTTGAAATGAAATGAGGTCAGGTATCAAATGCCTCCACATCACCCAGATCTCAGGTCCAATAGAGCATTTTGGGATGTGGTGGAACGGGAGTTCGCATATGGATGATGCAGCGACATCTGCGGCACACTGTGTATGCATCATGTCAATAGGACCAACAATCTCTAGAGCTTCAGCACCTTGTTGAATACTTTAGCACGAAAGATTGAGGCGGAAGTTCTGAAGGCAACAAGGGGTCCAACAACGTTACAGCATGGTGTACCTAATAAAGTGGCCGTGAGGTATGTATATATATATTTTATATAGATATATATATTATAGATGATATTTCATATATATACACAACACACACACCTCTGTCATACCTAAACATTAGTAGCCCAGAGATATGATTCCCCTGCTGAGTAGGGACTGTGCATCGGGGGGAGGGGTGCCCAGTGCGTGGAGGCCGGTTTTCATAGGATGAGGACGCAAAGGCATCAGTATTATAATAGAAGTAGATTTACATAGGACTGCCGGTTTACATAGGCTTTTGCTGCTTTATACCTTATTAGTCCCCAGGAGTAGATAGCGCAGGGGTTTCCTGCTTAATCTCTTCATCCCCCAGGGCTGTAATTTCATCCTCGGAAGTCCTGTAAGATGGTCCTGTATAAGTATACACAGCAGCGATATATAACTCTGCGCCTCAAGGAGGTTGTCTCCAGCACAGAGCTGCGCATTAAACCAGATTCCCAGATCTGTCATCTCGTCTCAAGTCCAGTCCTCTCTTGCTGTTGCTGTTTCTATATGTCAGGACTATGTTATACAGAGTTGTTTGGTCTGGGATTGTATTCTATAGGGTTCTGGTCCCAGGTCTGTACCTGTTAGGTGAAGAGTCTGGGTTTTCCCTTGAGCGCAGAGGGCGTAACTTTGAAGGGTGTGCAGAGGTTGGGGATCTACCTGGGCCACAAAGAGGTTTAGGGGGCCCTTATGGTTGTTGCACTTTCCCATATGAGCAGACTAGGTACTATAAACCATACATTATGTCGGGGCCCGGCAAGATTTGGCACAGGGGCCCATCGCTTCTTGTTACCCACTGGTGCTTAGATTCATATTCTATATGTGATTTTACGGAGTGTGGTCTTGGGTATGTATTTGTTTTAGGGTCTCCATTGGGTACTATTCTTTAGTGGTGTCTGTTTGTGGCTTATATTTAGATCAATTGTATGTTCAAGTTCTGGGTCTGCAACTAGTTTTAGGACGGTCTCTGGGGTATGGATACTTGTTCAGGGTCAGATATTAATTCTTGAGTGTTTGGTCTGGTTTCTGCTAGTTTAAGGGTTATGGTATGCCTGAGTCTGTACTTATTAGGAACCTAGTCAGGGGCCTGTACCTAGTGGTATGGACTGGGGTCTATGTAATTGTTTGTGGTGGGTGTGGGGGGGGGTAGGATTGTCACAGAGTCCTCCAGTACTGGGTGCGATGTGTCAGCTGCGGTCTGTATTTGTTGGGGGTCTGGGGTCATTATTTGTTTACTGATCCGGTCTGGTATCTGTTATTTGTAGGTCTGGTGTATTGTGTCGGGTCGGGGTTTGTGTATGGTGGTTTGATTGGTAGGGGGTCTGGGGTTTGTTATTTGTGACGGATTGGTCTGGGTGGTATATTCAGTAGGAGGTGTGTACTTCTGATATCAGTATTATAGTAGGGGGTTCTGGGTCAGATTTGTGTATCTGGGGTCTGATGTGGGGTCTATATTTGAGTAGGGGGTCCTGCTCTGATATGAGTACTTTATGTAGGGGGTCTGGGAGCTGTATTTGTGTGGGGGGGGCCTGTACAAAAACAATTTTTTTAGGGTCTACTGCTAGGGGTTTGGTTGAGGTCTGTAGTTTGTGTAGGGGATGTGGTCGGAGGGGGGTTGCTGTGTGATCTGTATTTGTTTCGATCATGTTTACTATTTTTGGGGTGTGAATATGGGAGTCCTATCGATATAACCCTAGACCTATTATCATGGGTGTTAGATCTAGTTAAGTAGCGGTAGGTCATGATACCTCTGCCAATTTGTACACACAACTAGACTCCTCCGCCTTAGAGTTTGAGGTCATCTCCTTATAAAGTAGAAATTGTGTTAAATTACATTTTACTCATCAGCATCCAATTGCAGCTCTGTGTGTATTATAGTACATGATGTTGTGG
>WNYA01004445.1:0-18770 GCA_019512145.1 Engystomops pustulosus | reverse complement strand
ACATACATGACATTACTTATCCTGTACTGATCCTGAGTTACATCCTGGATTATACTTATGTGGAGCACTTGTAGTCTTGCGGCAGCAGTGAATGGCTCGGTTATATCCCGGGTTGTGCCGCTGATGCTGTGTATATCCTGGATCTCCTTGGTGACTGTCTCCTGTGTTGCAGGGACCCTGCGCTCTCTCCTGGAGATGCCACATGTGGTTTCTGTATCACTAGGAGCCGGCGCTCATACTTCTCTTCCCTCTATCATACAAGCAGTTTAGGCACTTGGCAGGATTTGTGTCTCACGCTGCTCCCTGCCAAGTCTGAGTCACTATCCCTGCAGCGAGGAGACGCTCCGGGCAGGTGGAGATCTCACGTTATATAAAGTAGGGAAGGAGTAACCCTTCACTGACCGATGGCCCTCATCCCGTACGGCCATTAACCTCGTCATTCATTACATTCCACTGTTGTAGCAGTGGTGATCTACTTTATTGTAGCCCATTTATGTTGTCCATTGTTTTCAGTAGAAGTGAAAGCGGACATTTGCCCCAGTATCAAACATGACCACAAAGTTTTGATTTCTACATTTCCCTCATTTATGCGAAATTTCTCCAGTTTACTCATGAGAAATCTCCTCTAAAGTTGTGGCAATGAGCAGAGAAGAGTCATATTTACCGCAGATGGAAGTGGAATTTTATCTGGATCTCACATCTCCAATGATGTTTTTACCTGCCTGTATCTCCAGTTCTGTAGACCACATATCTACAAGTCTGGTGTAATCTGAAAGAAGAGATTCTCATCTTTAATATGGCACCAGCATCATGTTTGTAGAATCTATAGAACTGAAGATGGGGGCGTCTGCAGGGGGAGAGTCAATTCAGTCTCTAAACGTGACTCTTTTTGGGTAAGATATGACTCTTCTCTGCTCATTGTCACATGACTTTGGAGGTTGTCACATAAAAGAGAGACCTTTCATATCCGAGGGGGCTGCCAGTTTAATGGGGTAACACTTGGTGACTGGTTCTGATTCAATTAGTTTAGGCAATGGACCAGATACCTGTCCCACACCCATATAGGACACAGGATCCCCTGGGTGCTCTGAGTTCATGTGCATCGATATGAAATACTTTCCTGCTTTGTTCTGTTTGACGTTTCCAAGGGATTAAGTGGGATTTCTGCAGCAGATCTCGTGTACCATGTGATGTTCTGTCCGCGGCCTGGAAACACGGCACAAGTCTCTCTCTTTTCCTTCTGCTTTTGTTAATCGCCTTCAGTTCCAAAACGAAGGGACATTCCTCAGCGACCGCCGTATAAAGGCTCATTCATACGTATCCTCACAGCAAGAGCAATACTGCAGACCCTACAGGTACAGGTGCAAGGGAGGTCACAGGTCAAGACCAGCAAATCATGGCTGCTTTCTTCCAGATTCAGCGTCCCATCTGTCTGAGGCCTCATTCACACGAACAGCAGGCATACATGGCGATGCATGGCACTCGGCAATGATTTTTTCCCGTGTACGGAGCTGCACTGCATCACTTCATGCGCCCATTGCCGGCATATAGGGGACGTATATACAAGCTTGTGTCTGTATATAGCTCCCCCAATGGTGCTGTGGATGTAGTCTAAGGGTCATGTCTGCACTTTTATACCACACGTCCTATTAGGCCATGGCTTTCTGTATCCATTGCACCCCCTATACATCGTATTACAAGTATATTTTTGAAAAGTTTGGTGACTTTTATGGTCCATTTCGCACAACTTTGTGTGTCAGGCAGATTTACTGTCCCCAATCCAATCCAGGCTGGTAGGGCTGTATAACCTGTATGGGCCTTACAAGGGGATAAGCGGCCTAGCCAGGATAACAAAGACCGATCTTACACTGCAGAGACCCTCTCGTTTTTTTTTTTAAAGTATTTTATAACAATTTGCTCATCACAATATTCTTGTTTGTTTGCAGATTGAAAGACGCCTGGACACGGTGCGGCTGGTTTGCCACAATACACACAAGAAACTTCTGGGGTGCTTACAGGTGCCGCCTGGCACGGACCCGGAGAAGAGATATGTAAGTACCCGGGCAGTGATTTGTAATGTGTGGCTCCGACTGGGGGCGTTTATTCACCTTTGCAACTATGAAGAAGGGGTGTTACATTTGACACTTGTATATAGATGTGTACAAGATACGGATATGGTAAATATCGCACTAGATAATACATTTCGGGACACACGGATACAAGCAGTATCCAAGCTGATGGGGTTTGTGATGATTAACCCTTTGTGTTTACTTTGTAGAAAAAGTTACCCCTTATGGGTGTATCGCAGTCCCTTCTGGAAGGTTCTTCACAGCTCAGTGATGATACTCTATTAGGGTAAGTTATATAGGAATCTAGGTGTAAAGGTGGTTCCTGGGATGACAATGTTGATGTGATGTGTAATATTTGTGTCCTGCAGGAAGACTTTACTGTCGTGCGGAGAAGCAGAGCAGCGGCTGGCCCAGGAGCTCTCGCAGCATGAATTCCAAATCGAAAACACCATCTTAGATCCCCTAAACCAGCTGACGGAGGTAAATCCACCCCCTGATCCCCCGATGTAGCATATTTTTAAGAGTACTTGTTGTTTTTATGTCATTTCTGGTTTGTTGATCAGAGGGCAGCACAGTCCAACACAGGACAAAGCCTTATCCAAGTTCATCCTGACTTATCTATGTGCATTTTATTTTTCTCTTTACTCCAGGTCGACATCCCCAATATACAGAAACAGAGGAAGCAGCTGGCTAAGCTAGTGCTAGACATGGATTCTGCACGAGGAAGGTGAGGAACGTTACTAATGTTATAGATGGATTGTAGGTGACTCCCACTATGGACTAGTGCACACAACCGTATGCTGCACCTGGGCCGGGACCCAAGCGAAGCACGCGGCCCAGTGGAGAGGGGATTAAGCGCTCCTCGCCCCTCCCCTCTCTATAGGAAATCCTAAAATAGAACCTGCTGTAAACCTTGGGGCGTCTTCTCATGGTTAGGTCACGCTGGGGTGAGACGCCGTGTGTCCCAATACGGACGTGTAAATGTAACCTAGAAGCCACCATCCAGGGCACACATGTAGTAGTAGCTCCCTGCACTGTAGTGTGAGGTACTAATACAAGTTGTGCACACATTGTAAGACTATGGCCTGCTCTTATTTGTGCCAGTTACTAGACTAGTCACCAGCCGCAAGACCTGGGCCTTAGAAATAAGACCCCCACATATTAGAGTCCTTAATATCCGTATTCAGAATGACCTCTTTTACATGATTTTATACACATTCCCCCTCATATCCCTGCCTGTTGTCTGTATGTTGTCACACCAATACTCTTTGATCTGCAGGTATAACCAAGCACAGAAATCCTCCAGCACTAATTTCCAGATGCAGCCGGGGAAGCTGGACTCTCTGAGAGAAGAGATGGAGGAAGCGGAGAATAAAGTAGAACAATGCAAAGTGAGTGCAAGTCACTTGTAGGAGCAGTGAGATTTCATGATAAAGTTCTATATATGTGTCTGTATGACTTTATGGATGCTGTATATGTGTTACTATGTCACTGTTGCATATATATGGTTATGTGTGATCACATACCCGCTCCATGTAGTCACATGTCCCCATTATAAACCATGATGCCTTCCTATGTTCTTGCAGGATCAGCTAGCGGCTGATATGTATAATTTTCTCTCCAAGGAAGGGGAATACGGTCAGTTTTTCGTCACGGTAAGTCTGCTGCTCAGTTGATCATTGACAAATCTGGTGACGGATGGCTTGTTGTAATAGCTCCATGAATTCTGGACAATGAAGTGTGGATAATACACATCATACAGGGCACCATACAGGGCAATACATGATATACTGTGTTATGTCTAGTGCACGGCCCAGGAGGATAGAGCATGACACACAATCTCCTTCAGTCGCTGTCTTATTCTTAACTTTGTGCTAGACTTAACATAGTCTATTAGATTTTCCTGGAGTGCCCCTTTAAAGGACAAGTCCCAGAAGCCGGGACACTTTACATTCAGCTGTTCCTGCCGGAGTTAGCTGCGGGGAGCCTTTAAATATCTCCTGCAATGTTCATGATCCTAATCTAAATGTGGACATTTTCTATTGGCATAATGAAGTGGTGACCAGGATTAGACACAAGTTGTCGCATCCTTTTAGCAACAGCGCCATTTTTGTTCATGGATGAATCCGGTATTGCAATTTATTTTTGTAAGAAAGCAGCCATGTTTTTCTATCCTGGACAATTCCTTTAAGTGGAATAACATGGTTACTGTGTCAGGTGTTACATGTGCCATTGTGTCATGTGTAATGCATCTCATTTTACAAGGAAAGTTCTATTTTTTCTCTATACTTCTCTCCAGTTAAGTTGTGGTGTAGTATAGGGCTGGGACTATGGCCCTGCAGCACACGGGTAACACAAAGCCTATAAAAATACCGCACACCTTTATTTGCAGACGTTTGGTCTCATCTATTCATAATGTGGTTTTACAACCAGCACAATTCTACAAATTACAAAGTACAAATGGGTTTGATTTATGTCTTGGAAACTTTTCTATCCATAAGCAACAATTACGTGCGAGTCCAGTACTAAGATCTTCCATCTATGTACTAGGGACCAAAAGTCATCAGGGACCCATAGTCTGATTTACACCCTATGCCATAAGTAGCCCTTTTGGAAGTGTTTTGTATAATAGGATCTGTACTTTTAACCCGCTTGAAACTTTTATGAAAAGGAAAAGTTTTCTGGGCCTATTTGACTTCATATACAGTCAGACCGGTCTGGCAGGTTCATTAGGTGTTTCTCATGTTATATACATGACCTTTAAAGGAAGCTTCATGATTAAATGTTCTCCCTCTAGAGCACCTGTCATGTCCACTGGTTGTGTTTGGTATTGCAGGGATCACTTGAACAAGGATTTCAAACATTCCCTTTAACAAGTAAATTTAGAAATGTGTTTTCCCTTTTGTGTCCATCCTCATCATCATGATCCTGGTTACTACCCTGTTTCCCCGAAAATAGGACATCCCCCGAAAATAAGACCTAGTACAATTTTGTTCAATCTTAGAAATATAAGGCCTCCCCTGAAAATAAGACCTAGTGGCAGTCATTGCAGCACCTCCCTTCAAGCCGTGCATTAGTATTAGTAGATTTTTTTTAGATGCTGCAATAGGTTGTGATATGGGTGAAGAATTGCGGAGTAAAATTACTGACTGTTGCAGGACAAATAAGTTACAAGCAGCTACATGGACATGAAGTGGTCATTTAAGGAAAGTGCTATTGCAAAAACATGATAGAATGGGGCCAAATATTCCAATAATTCAGAGTTTGGAGAGTTATAAGGATGTTTTAGAAGATTTTTTTGTTCACCAATAAATGTAAATTCTTGTTCGTGGAAAAATAAGACATCCCCTGAAAATAAGACCTAGTGCCTTTTAAGGAGCAAAAATTAATATAAGACACTGTCTTATTTTCGGGGAAACAGGGTAGTAGTAGGACGGCAGCAGCCGCATCATGGGCGACTGCTTTTATTAGTGGGTATGGTTTACCTTTTTTTATGTTTCCAGGTCTGTACATGGCACACATGTCTCACTCGCCTCATTGTGTTTTGTTTCTTTGTCTGTGGGTTGCGTCTTCAGTTATTAGAGGCACAAGCAGAATACCATAGACGAGCGCTAGCGGTGCTAGAAAAAACACTGCCTGAAATCCAGGCCCAGCAAGGTAACTCTCACAGCCGCCTGGCTCCTCGCACCCCTCTCTGCTATGGCTTGTTCTTACTCTTCAGCTGCGTGTGCTTCTTAGTGCCTAGATACCTGGCATAGCGGTCAGCAGAAAACCTGAAAGCTATGTCTTTTGACTCCTTTGTGCACATGCATCCTTGGATCTTGCATTTGTTGTCAATGAAGAGAGGAGAAAAGCTGCTGCGCAGACCTCTGGCTGCAACTTCTCTCACAAAGTCATGTGTCCGGGGAGTGTCTATAGCCCCCCATGGACATGTGTGAATGGGGGCCTGCCCTGGTCTGATCATCCGCACGCTTGCTCTTTACTGCCACCTGCAGATGGGTACTGACATTGTATGAGTTTGCTCTGTTTCCTGCTAGTCTCTCTAATCTTTACTGTTTTTTGCTATGATTTCTATTACTACTTCTTTCTTCCATAACCCATAGCGTTTTGCTCGTGATCGGTTAATATATTAGGATGTGTGCAGTGTTGTTTGTAAAGCTCCATGCATTAACCGACTAGTAATATCCATAGGCTCCATTCATCCAACACACACACGTCTCTCTGTATTACTGGCATACACTTCTTAAAGGGTTAAAATGAGAGGTTTTGATATTGCTATTGACTAGTCAGGGCACGGGGCTGTATAACACAGGCAGGGAACCAGCGCCAGTATTTCCTAACATGTTGGTTGGATTCTTTACTCTCTGCTTCCTCTATTTCCTACCTTTTCTATAAGGTTTAGTGTCTCCCTAGGATTCCTCACGATTCTCCCTTTCTCCTTCATCACATTCATCTTCTCTCCAGACAAGTGGACGGAGAAGCCGGCGTTTGGCACAGCACTAGAGGAGCACCTGAAGCGCAGCTCGCGGGAAATCGCTATTCCTATTGAAGCCTGTGTGATGATGCTGCTGGAAACCGGCATGAGGGAAGAGGTGGGTACTGTAGACCCCCATAACTTTGTCTTTTCTTTCCTTCCCCATCATGCTCTCATCTGTCTCTCCAAGTTGTTTCTATTTGTCCTCTTGCAGATCTTCAGATAAATAATGGAATTTAGATGATATAAATACAATTTTTATGTATTCTGATCATTCTCGCCCAACCCCACAATCTCTTGCAGGGATTGTTCAGGATAGCCGCCGGTGCCTCCAAGCTCAAGAAGCTAAAAGCTGCGCTGGACTGTTCCACGTCCCACCTGGAAGAGTTTTACTCGGACCCTCATGCTGTGGCAGGTGAGAAGAGACATGTATCAGTATTACACCTCCTTAAGCTGCTGAGCTGCAGTGCTGGGACCTGTAATCATTCCCAGCCAAGGCACGATCTGCACGCAGTTACTCGCTCATACATGTGGGTTTCCTCCATTAAATTCTGGATCCAGCCGCAGTCCAGGAATTAAATTGTATGCGCAGGTTTTTCCCATGCTGGACTGTGTTTGAGGTTGGAAAATGAAATGATACGCTCCACAGACCAGATCCTCGTGAAACAGAGCCCTGGGGAAGATATTGGCAGACCAACCTGTCCAAATCTCTCTATAGACCTGGAGTGTAGGAAATGGAAGAAGTTATGTTGTATGGACTTCTACCATTACGGGCCATGTTAGAGCACACTGCCTGTAGCGGTTGGTATGAGTTAATGAAAAAAACATGGCTGCCTTGTTTATGTAACAGCGCCATTCTTGTCTGTGGTCTGTATTTGGTATTACAGCTTGGTTTCAGTACCATGCAGAGTGAAATCTGTGATTGATGCACAGCAGTAAAACATAACAGAGACCCTAGTGACTAACCTGACAGTAATAATGTTACTCTCACCGATCTCATCTACTTTCTTATGTTTTTCTTTTGTCTTACAGGGGCATTAAAGTCTTACCTTCGCGAGCTCCCTGAACCTCTGATGACCTTCGCCCTCTATGACGAGTGGATCGCTGCTGGCAAGTAAGTTCTAGTTTGGTCTGTGTGGTACGATCAGAACGCGTCCACACCTAGTCCGATTGCATTAACATTGCGGTTACAAAGCGCTAACATAGTATTTGTGTAAGAATAGCAGAAACTCGATTCATTGCGTTATAATATGCATAACAAATCCAGATCATTAACAAGTTGACCCCCATCTTCACAGTACCCAAGACCAGAACACAAAGCTGCAGAATTTATGGGTCGTGTGTCAGAAACTTCCCAAGCCCAACTTTGAAAATTTCAGGTAATGTTTTCTTTCTCGTTCTGTTACGATACTGTCTGGACTTGGCACCTGGTTGTATTCCTAATTGTAAAGCCTCGTGTATCCGAATGTGTGCTTGGGCCATGAGCCCGGCACACAAATTGCAGCTATATAGCATTATATTAGGCACGTTCACGGTGCAGGCTACGCAACTGGCCGCGCTGCAAATTATAGAGCAGGTCCTATTCCTGCTCAGATTTGCAGCCCATGTGCCATTTCCTATGGACATCGGTAGGGTCAGTGGTCAGACGGACCGCAAGCAACAACACAAAGCCCTTTACTAGCGGCCTGGAAATTGCACGTGGGTTGTCTGCATGAGGCCTAATGCAAGGACTGTTTGCCCTTTACCAATATTTTATATTCTATGTAACGCCATCTCTCTATTTATAGCGGTCGTAATTCAGTTCTTCCCTTCCCAAGCTCCATATCCTCCCAAAATACACATAAGCTACCACTAGAAGCCGATTTTAACGCCTGAACTCAAAATTAATATGAAAAATAGTGTATGCGGTGAGCTCCCTCTAGTGGTGGCTGCTGTGTTACATAACATTTGTGTCTTTGTTTTTCAGGTATCTGGTAAAGTTCTTGGCCAAACTGAGTCAAAGCAGCGACGTGAACAAGATGACACCCAGCAATATTGCAATAGTGCTAGGCCCAAATCTTCTGTGGTCAAAGCACGAAGGGTTAGTATGAGGAATAGAAAAAGACGGCTAGCCATGTAAAGAAGCTGCTGATCCTTAGATGGGGGGTGGTTTATCCTGCCCCACCACTAGTGATAGAGAGTGAAGGCTCTTCCCATCTTGTGCAGATCTTCCCCTCATCTCGCTATAGACTCAGCGCTGTGGTAGGGGAGGAATGTGCGCTGCTGAGGTCCGGGTATCAGTTTTCTGTTCCCAGGCTTGTGGTTTCCCATCTTGGATACACTTCATGCTCTCGCTGTCATTTCCAGCATGCCGCGCTCTTTCTCCGTGTCTCGCCTTACCCACATCTGTTCATACATATAATTTGCGTGTTCCTGTTGCTGTATTACTTAATCTTAGATGGTTGTCACCGTCTCATCTGCTCCGTCTTTTATCTCCTGTATTATGGGCTAGCGAGCAGAGCGGCCCAGTTTATACTCGCTCTGCTGTACTGTGTTCTGTTCCTTGGGTCCGGAAGACCATTATCCCTTCTTATATGGATTGCTCTTGCAGGAGGATGTTCAGTCTTAAAGGTCATACATGCTCCCCTGAGAATTGTGGTTAAGGAATATGTAAATACATTTACCAGGGTGGGAAAAGGAAAACAAAACTCAGCACCCACATTAAAACCGTGCTGTTTACAGCTTGTTGTCTATTACTTTTTGTTATTAACCCATTTCATGCCACAAGACTTCTTGGAAGTCAGACGTTAATGTAGAAGGAGTTATACGTTCCCATCCTGTAAAATCTATTTGCCTCTTCCTTATCCGAATTCATTCCAGCATGGCGCCACCTAGTGTTTAAAAGGTGTAGCAATGTGCAGTCCAGTCACAGAGCCGAGTGCTGGTGGACATGGAGGCTCAGTCTCTTACTGACTCCCAAATACTCAGTCTCTGAACAGCAGCCTAAGAGATTGTACAAAAACTTAACCCCCAAATTTTATTTTATTTTTTTTAAAGTAAAATGGTCTTTCTTTCTCCAGGACACTGGCGGAGATCGCGGCTGCCACCTCTGTCCATGTTGTGACCATCATCGAGCCCATCATACAGCACGCCGACTGGTTCTTCCCTGAAGGTATCACATGTTTCTGATCATAGTGTATACAATGCAAAGTATAATATTCATAGTACAGGATAATCACTTTTTTAAAAATCGGATAACTTTCATTTTCCAAGAGGAAAAATGGCAGAATATCTTAAACAAGTTATGTCTAATACACTTATGCATTGATATACATCCTAACGTGACGTACAAAAGTTAATATTCCCAACAACTCCCAACCCTCCACATCACTTCCCTATGATAATCCCTTTAACCAGTCATCAATAGAAGCGATTACCACATATATCAATCTATATGAATTATTTTATGTTATCATATTAGTTTTCTTCTGACCGTGCTATTAGGATCCACATTTATTGCCGCTCAGTGATGGAAGGTCCTGGGTTATTCAATATTCTGGGTTGTGCAATATTTATATGACATATGGTCAACTATAGAGCTTTATCCCATATCCACGGGCAGCGCCTGGGGTCCTGCTGCATGAAGAAGTCACAGGCTCTTGTGTCTGTTGTGCCTCATTCATCTCTTCGAGACCTCTGGAGTGGAGCATGGACAAAAGAGGAATTTTTTTTAGAAGTATTATTGAAGGTCATGCCTTGATAACACTTTCTGTTCCAGAACTGGATTTTAACGTATCTGGTGCCTTTGCGGCGGCCGCTCCGACAACGCATCTGAATAATGACACCGTGCACTACGAGTTTGGCCTCATGGAACGTAAGAGGCCGATAAGCATGGCTGTCATGGATGGAGACCTCCTGAAGAAGGAAAGGTGAGTAAAAGGAAGAGATATTGTGCCATCTGTAACTTACACAGGGATTTTATGATCGTTCCACATGGTCTACATCTCTCTGGAGAATCAGACCCTATTGCCCATTTAGTAGCTGCTAATGATTAAATTCAACCCATATCTCTCTAATCTGTCACCCTTTTATCTTCCTAGCCTTGGCATTAAAGTGCTAGACTTTCAGCTCAACATGAGGAGAGGTGGGACAATAACGCGGAAACATGCGTCCCCTGCCTTTCAACCTCCCCTCCCACCCGGTGAAGGCGGACCACCAGTAGAGCCGATGGGAAATGCACCAGAGCCAGCCACAGTGAATTCTGCACAAGTTCAGCCTGTAGCACCTTCAGATCCTGCATTACCCTATGGGCAGGAGGAGTACAGGTATGCACAAGCCAGACTTGGGTTATTGCAGTGTCACTATCTCAGACTGATGTCTTGTTGTAATCTCATCCACAGTTCCAACAAGACCAAAGAAACACCAACAGCTACCACACCGCCATTGCTGCGGAACGGGACTCACACACCATCCGGCACCAATGCAAACCAGTTAGCTGTTGTCCCTACACAACCAGGCACTGCCAACCCCAGTCCTCACTCCAGTAGAAAAAGTAAGTGCTCATGAGGAGCTCATCTTGGTGTCACTACAGGCCCAGAACTTAAAGGGTTATTTCTCCCACGAAACAAGATTCTTAAATATACTCAGGATAACAAGATATCACATCCTCATAATTAAGGTTATTAACAGAATTTCACAGATCTTACTCTGTGTGTGTTATAGCCTAGATGTAGCAGTGCTGACAGTGTCATTGTGATTTATATCCATCTCATGGATCTCATCATCTCTGATCTGTCTCATCTTTCTATATGTCAGGTACTAGTAGAGTGTTCAGAAGCTTAATAAAAGTGTAGATTAACCCTGTACCCTGATAATCTAAGCACATCTCATATTACAGAGGAATCATGAAGTGTCTGCTTAGAGAGTCCTCGCCCACACCCTGGAATCTTACACTGACCATCACTGAGTGATAGGAGCTAAAACAGCAATAAAACTGAAGAAAATTGTAAAGTTACGTGGGTTAAAATTATCTTTATTGTGTAGCCATCAGTAGGGGATTCAAATTTGAGAAACCCCTTTAACCTATTGGGCTGCAATCCAAGTTTCTGCACTGTGACACCCCTCTGGTTACCTGTCACTCCCCTGTTTGGATGGTAGATGTCGTCATGAGCTGTGCCTGGTATTATAGCTCAATGTTACTTATTGAATTGCTATTCAGCTGCAATGCAGGCACAACCAGTCAGTTTTCTCATACATGCACAATGTGTTTGTTGCCTATTTTTTTTTTTTTTTTCCTAATTCATGTAATTTATTTTTTAGCTATCAAGAAACCTGCCCCAGCACCCCCAAAGCCGACAAACCCCCCTCCTGTGCAACCTGCAAATCCGAATCTGCCCGCAGTAGCCAATGTTCCTCCTTCTGTCTCCCCCAAACCATCCAACCACAATGCTGCTCCTGCTCCGAGCACCACAAGTAACCACGGAGGAACAGCTTCCCCTTCTACGTATTCACATGGCACCTTGCCACGCAGGCATTCAGGCAGCCAACCTATCATCCAGGCTCCAAGCCACCCACCTCCACAGCCACCCACATTGCCAACACCGCAGCCTAAACCTACCACACCCACAGTACCAAGCACAGAACAGTCCAGTCCGTCACACTCTCCAACACCTCCAGATACTCCTCCTCCTCTTTCTGATCACCCAAGTTCACACAGCGGCCTACCCGATGCCACCCTGACATCTGGCCCGTACAACACTGGGACACTTAACCGGCAGCGCCCAGTTCCCAAGCCCCGTGTCCGACCCACAGTCCCTCCTCCACCACAGCCCCCGGCATCTCAATCCCCTGTGGATGTCCCAACAGGATCTGCATCAAAAGTAGTCACTGGTAAGTACATGGGGTCAAGTGTCTCCCCCTAATGGTTATAGAACGCAATTGCAGAATGTATTGGTTTCTAAATCAAGGATTTAATAATGGATTAGTTTTTCTTGTGAAGTGGAAGCTACACAGCGCGGGTCCTGGGTGTCTGACCCCGGCTGTTATTATATTGATGATTCATTTTTGTTAAACCCCCTTTAAGCATTTTCAATGTATAATGTTCTGGGTAACTCTATTACACAGTGTTATCGCTAGTGCCGGTCCCAAGGGTGCTGGGTGTGACCTCCACCAAAGTCCTTGTGCCATGCTCTACCCCCCTGGGCATAAAACAAGCCATTAAATGGGTGACACTTCTCCACAGTCCGCGCCCGTGCACTGGCTGATGCTGGCGATCACTGGCTGTTGCTTTCAGCTTGACACTAAAATCGGGTGATAGAAGAGGTAGTAGAAGGGACTGTGAGGGTTGTGCCGCGCTTCCTAATAGTTCTGTCTGTGGTGCCTTCAACAGGTTGGGAAAATGACCGCTATTAAGGTTTGTACCCGCTGCCACCATGCACCGCGCCTCTGTGTTGTGTTGACGGCTTTTTGCCCTGTGGTCTTGGCATAAACCATTATCATTTCACCTCATTTCATCCCCGGTATTATTTGTTCCACAATCCTGCACCCCCCCCCCCCCCAAACGCCTAAATCTGCACCTTCCCACCTCTGTGCACCAGATCTACAAGTCACTATACCCACAGGGGATCACTGGGGGGTCTCTTCTAATATCACCGCTTCATTTACCTCCTTCACTCGTGTGCTAGGAACATCAGTCACTTCTGACCTACACCTGGTGTGAATATACTTCAAGGCCCCCAAACTGATGGGCGTCTATCCCATTGCCCTAAATACTGGGATCACACAAGGTACAGATAAATATTTCTCCGGGCTGCAACTTCATAGGATGTATCCAATGGAGGGTTCATGGCGGCCACTGGAGATGACCGCTGTCCCTCCTGTCCCCTAGAGACATGCATGCTCGGCTCAACCCAGTGTGCAAATGTTATAAGTAGGATGAAATCTAACGCCCCAATCCTTCTCTCCCCTGATATTGGTGGAGGGTCAGGAAACTCCCATACACATTATATGGCTGTGAGCCTGCTCTATATTAACCCCTGCAGCGGATAGCCTTGCATGGCTGCTTGGGACCACTGTGCAGGATCAGGTATTAGGTTAATGGCCGCTTTGACCCCTAATAGTAGATGTAGTGCTGTGCGCCCCTTCAGTCCTAACCAGTGTCCGCTTGCATGAATATGGCTGCACCACAGTGTTCCTGGCTGTTACCTGCACCTAAATGTTGTGTCTGGATGGGGGGAGATCATGTATAAAAACCATCGTAGGATGTCCCTATACATTACATCAGTGGTCTCTAATGTGCGGCTCTGCTACACTACAATTGCCAGCATGCCCTGAGAACCACACAGTGGGGACCTAACATAAGGATATCCAGTATATTGTGGAATCTAGTCCTTATATGCAGCTTTCAACACCTCTGCCGGCTGTCAGTGAGGATATACTTGCCGATATCTGGCTGGTTAACAAACCCGTCCCTGATCGTATCCACGTGCCCGACAGGATAAACCCATAAATGTTCAGGTTCACAGCAAGCAGAGATGTTGAAATGTGATGGAAGTGATGCACAAAGTATACGAGAAAGAGGCGGAAAATCCGAGCAGGAAACCAAATATCTGGGAGCCGGCAAGACTGGAGTCTGGGGCGGGTCATGGGGAAAGGTGATGTCTCCTCGCACCCTCCCCAGGGAGGAGAAGCCCTTTACCCCTTTGGGATAACAATGAAAGTTTAGTCCTTGTCCATCCTATTACTGTGCGAGGTTCCATATATTGTGTCCCGTTCCTCTGTTATTCCTCTTACAGCTTTGGCCGTGAATTTAGTCTTGAATATTCAAGAGGAATAATAGAGGAGGGGCGCAGCATGGGGACACAATTGGGGATTAGCGGGTTCCCTATAGAGGGGCGATGTTCTGCTTATTACATGTCTGCATGAAGCCGCATTCTAACTGTGAACAATTTTATGTAACAATTCAGATGTGTGATGTGACATTATCAGATTGGGAAGTACCGATGGTAAGGAACCAGGCACGTGATTGGCCGAAACACACACAGTACTGACTCCTCCCCCACCCCCAAAATCATACTTGAATGTTCATGTGTGCTGGGTACTAACCGTGTGTGGCCCTAACCAGGCTTGTGTGCACCCACTAATACAGCATGGAGGGTCCCTACCCCGGGAGTGGCTTGGCTCTTCCTACACTCCCCTACATACATACACACAGATATATGTGATATACTCCACCTCATTAACCCATTCACATACAAAGCTGCAATCAAAAGTATACCATCTAAATTAAACTACTTCACCTCCCCTCTGCTCTGAGTAACTGCTGCAGTATTGAGCAACAAACAGTTTTTTTTTTTCCTGTCGTAAGAAAGGAGCAGCTCCTTGCAGAGAGCTTAGAGCACAGAAGTGTGAGGGTGCGCCCCCTAGTGCTACAATCCCACAGTATAAAATTCATACTTACATAAAGTTATGATTACACATCTCCCCAGGGACAGTACTTAAAGGGGTATTCTCGCCTCGGCAGTCACATTCAGTTTCACTAATCTTCCATATATAAACATTTCTTCAATTGGATGTTATTAAAAAAAAATGATCCTGTGTGGAGATAATTCCTCATAAATGTAGTCATGTTGTCCCTTAGAAACGAGATAGCTTCCTCGGATACGACCACATCACACTCTGGCAGCAGTGGCCAGATATGAGCTATTGAGTCTTGTCTGACCTCCTGGATTCAGCGATCATTACCACAGGACGGCTGCAGGACATGCAATAACTCCCGGACATTTTATATACAATAACCTTTTGTTTATTTGTGCACTCACTCCACCAGAGGTGGTCGTATCCAAGGAAGCTATCTCGTTTCTAAGGGACAACATGACTACATTTATGGGAAATTATATTCACACAGGAACATTTTTTTAAATAACATCTAATTGAAGAAATGTTTATATATGGAAGATTAGTGAAACTGAATGTTAATGCCCAGAGGAGAATACCGCTTTAACACTGCCTGCAGGGAGCACAGAGCACAGCAGTGTGAGTACAAGCCCCTAATGGTACAATGGTGGAATATTAATACATATATCACAGTCCCGCTGCTACTAACAACACACACAGGTCTGATTACACATCTCCCCAGGGACTATATCAAACACTGGCTGCAGAGAGGCACAGCAGTGTGAGGACACAACCCTTAGTGCTACAATCCTGGATTAGAAATTCATATTTTACAGTCCTGCTGCTACTAACACGATACACAAAGTTATGATTACCCGGCATGTATGTGCACTACATTGACAGCCCATTGTAATACTTAACTTCTCCTCTGGGGGAGCTGTTGAAAAACTTTACTATCTTGTAGATGACATATGATCACTGGGTCCAGTCATGAGAGGCCCCTTGAAGACACTGGTGTAACTCAAACCAGTAAAGTATTTACAAAGATTGTGTGATGCTGAGAGTAGTAGTACACCCCCGCAGCCCTTCAGTCAGGACACAACACCCCGACAGGGTCTCGATAATTTCCCTTTTTTATGTGACGTTCTATCTCTCCTTCCAGATCCGGGCCCAGGACATCCGGCTGTTGAGTCTGTATACACGGTTTCCTTTGTAGATCCTCCGCCGCTGCCGGTCATCCTCCTCGACACAGACGTGGAGAGCACGGCTCTGTAAGACCAGATACGGAAGGGGTCTGCACTCCAGGAATACAGACCCCCACCACCGCGCTCCCCCAGGACAAGACCCAGCAGCGAGATGCCTCCTCCTCCTACTACTACTACACAGGAGCTTCAGTGACCTGGTGCGTCTTGCCTACTGGAGATGTCAGAGCCCCCCCCCTGGAGGACTGAGGACCACTCTATATAAATATATATATATTTCTAGTTTATGCCACTATTATAATGACGTATTCAGCCTCTGCTGACATTCCACCGAAGAAAAAAAACACTTCCGTGCTTGTATTTAGTTTTTCCTCTGTCCTTCTGTTAACCCATTGGGCGCCAGGATCCTTCGATTTCACCGGAGAAAAACAAGGAATGGAAATTGCAAAGATTATGGGAACTGCTGGCTTTCAGTTACCATCTACACCCTCCCCGGGGTGAGGAAGAGGCCGACGCCGGGGACCCGCTCACTATTCAGGTTGTTATACTTTTATCACTTCATTTTTGTATGTCTTCAAGAGTGTTAAAGGGGTTTCTAGACACAACCCCTTTAATATCTGGAAGAAAAAATGATACGTTCTGTTATGCCCCGCCCCCGAATTATAGGTATAACACTGTGGACTAGGTCATTGGCTGCCCCTCCAGGACCCCCCACTCGTGTCAGACGCCCCCCAAACATATCTGTTGTACTAAATTTTTACAACTGTTATTCCTCCTAAAAACTGGGTTGTTACCATTTGCCTTCTTAAAGGGAACCCGTCACCACATTTTTCACAAATCCAGGTAGTGGCAGGTTCCTATAGAGCCCTAGTAACTATGTGACCCCTTCTTTTAGCTAAAAATAGTTTCCTTAAGATCCCCATAAAATCAGTTTTATAATCTTGCCTGGTATCTATGCATCTTTGGAGCGAGTCGAGGGGGCGTGGCCTAATGTCATGTGACCTTTAGCTACTTAACATTAGCAAACTGTATCTCATGTACATATCTGATCACATAAAACAATCACAGCAGCTTCCATGGACTTCTACTCCTCTCCATGCTGCTGCTGTGATTTCATGGGATATATGCTTGGTGTACAGTTTTCTAATACTAAAAATCTATAGTCACCCTGGATGGGGGAGGAGCTGCTGGATTCAGCCCGAGGAGGCCGCGCTTAGATACCAGGTAAAACTATAAAGTTGAATATATGGGAATCATTTTTAGCTAAAAGAAAGATGTCAGTCTGTTACTAGGGCTCTATGGGAACCTGTCACTACCTGGATTTGTGAAAAATGTGGTGACGGGTTCCCTTTCAATTTGTGCTGACCCTTTGCATCCCTTTGATTATGTGGGAATTCACCACCTTTGGTAACATCCAGCTGTCAGCGCCTCTATAATCCCTCCGGGAAAGTGATGCAGAATGATGCAGCGTCACTGATACGTCAGGAGAAGGAGGATAAACGTATCCAGTAAGTGTAGGATACAGATTGATGTACATATCTACATGTGATGTGACTGCCCCCTAGTGCCAGACATTCATTCTAGTGCCTTATCGCTGGTGATAGGAAGCGTCCCCTTCCCTCCATCTTCCTAACACAAGGAGAGCTCCCCCTAGTGGCCACCAAAGCTACAGGGCAGTTGTGATGATGGCCGCCATAGTGCAGGTGTCTGACCACAATCTGTACATTATAAGAAAGTGCGGATCTGGTGGGTGACATCTGCCTCTCCATATAAGAAGTGACCAGGTCATTCAGCTGCACCTTCTACCATCCGGGGACCTAGTACCTTGGATCTGATGCCTTAATGTATAGAAATATCCCATAAGTTCAATTGTCACGCCCCCCAATAGGCACATAAATACAGCGTATCCACAGTATAGTAACTAAGGGGTTAATGGTATATATCGGATGATGGAGGGGGCCGCTCCCATGGCTGAAAGTCTAATAAATTCTAATTATTCCCAAAACCCTAATGTAAAAGTTTTCTTGCGGGGGTGCAATTCCCCTCACATCCTGCAGGTGGCGACACAGGATGTTTATGAACTTTTTCTGTGCTATTACAGCAACTGACCACCTGGTGGCGACATTGCACCCCGGCACAGGCAGCATCAAGTTTTACTTTTTGTTTTTTGGATGAAATTACTTCCTGGGTGTCTCCATCTCCGCTCATTGTAGGTGCCCCCCCCCCCCCTTCTTTAAGTTTTGTGTTACTCCGGAGGGGAGAGGCGCCATTTATCGTGTATTTTTTGGATACAGTTGGACAGATACAAATGTGATATAAATTATATATTTTTGGCACAATTTACGGAGGTTTATGTTTCAATGCGTTTCCTGTTTCTAAGGAAATAAAATGCGGTTGTGAGAAACTTTCCGGGGTCTTGTCTCATTTCATGGCCCCAAATATCCCAGGAAATCCTTCACCTGATAAATGTGGATTCTCTTCTCTCCATCGCTCGGGAAGACCAAGATTCTTGATACAGCGCCGCCATAGGCAGAGTCTGGTATTGCGGATCCAAGTGAATGGGAGTGCGATGCGATACAAGACGCGTTCTATGGGTGGAGGGAGGAGAGGCGGCAGACGGACGATGAGAGAACAGAGGCGGCAGACGGACGA
>WNYA01004444.1:0-18771 GCA_019512145.1 Engystomops pustulosus | reverse complement strand
TCTATCTATCTATCTATCTATCTATCTATCTATCTATCTATCTATCTATCTATCTATCTATCTATCTACCTAAGTAACACTCCAGCACAGCACATGAGGGGAGGGACAGCTTGCTCCCTTGTCTCTTGCCATTTCCTTGTGTGAGGTGATGGGGGGAGGGGGGCTGCAGTTTCTGTCTGTGTGGATTATGTGTTTATATACAAGTGTAGGGAAAGCTGAGGAGAGACAAGTGAAGGTGTTTGGTTACTACATTGGTGAGGTCTTCTCCCTGCACATGACTGAGTGCGGGGGCAGTGACACATGAGATGATCAGCTGATTGGAGGGAGAGAGATGAGGGCGTGTCTCTCTTTCTGTAGTCTCAGTGACGGGATGAGCTTAGCAACAGACATAAGTGAGGTTGCTGACATCTAGCGGAAGTCTGCAGAATACAAAAGGAAGGAGCAAGATTCGGGTAACTGATCCAATTGCAAAATAGCTTAACATTACCTGCCCTACAACATATCAAAAGTTTTTTGAAATGACGGTTACGCTTTAAGCTTTGCATACTCACACAAAATGGCGACCTTACGCTGATTCCTACTTCTCTAACACACAGCACACCCAGTCAACTCAATTCTCATGTCAGGGAAACCAAACACATCTGAATCCCAGACACTACACCCTAAGCACGCACATCCCAGGGGGCGCATAACCACCACTTATGTGCCTATGGAACGCTACTGTACAGAACCACTCTACTCCCTGATACAGTTACCCATTCACACTTTTTCACAGCTGCCACCACTCGTACTTATGGCTCACAAGGCGCCCACACCAGGACCACACACATACACCCAGATACACACTTTTCTAGGTGCCGTACAGATCAGGTGGACCCACACTATCTATAGCTACTGCTAGCACAAAGACACTCACTGCCTATAGCTACTGCTAGCACACAGACACACACGGCCTATAGCTACTGCTGGAACACAGACACTCACTCCCTATAGCCACTGCTAGCATACAAACATACATGGCCTATAGCTACTACTAGCACACAAACACCTCTCCAGAGTTATGGAAACACAGACATTTACTCCCTATAGCCACTGCTAGCATACAAACATACACAGCCTATAGCTACTACTAGCACACAAACACCTCTCCAGAGTTATGGGAATGTATAGCGCACAAGGAAAAACTTATTAAAGGACTATTTAATATGCAAAATAGGCACAATGCTTAATAGTTACAAAAATGGTGAAATGACAGAAATACATAACAGCAAACAGTACAATAAAAAGGGATGAAATAAAGAAAAGACAGACTACTTGGATTGGCATAGAGATCCGTGGTGGAGAAAACCGATGAAAATCCTGGGAGTCCTACAAGCTTAATGCATTCTCCATAGACAACAAGAATTCAATGGTGGCATGTTACTTTTAAATAAACACCTGTTCCGCCCCCTTGGTCATGTGAGAGGGGCGTGACTGCACCTGAATCAAGGTGGAAAGTTGGGGACACAGTTCTAAATTATGTTATATCTTTTCCCAAGAGTCCCCTGATAAAAGTACATGCTTACCACATTTCCCAGCATGAATTAACAAATATAACAATACCAAACACCATTGTGTTGGCGCAATTGTCTAATAGCCATTTTCTAGGATCCCTTCCTCTGAAATCCTTAGTGCTCGACACCCCATAAGGACCGTTAGGAGATGATAATTCGAATTTGTTGACCACAAATTGAAATATTTGCTTTATGATTAAGTTTTCTTTGAGGTATACTTTTGTCATGTTCTTAAGTAGCCATTTTAAGACACATGACAACCATAAGGTGATTAGACACAACAAGTCTGTATCAATTCACTGGACACAGGAAAACAATTTACATTTCTATAGAATGGACAGAGGAAACCGATTACCATTTGTAAGGGACAGGGGACTCACAGATTGGGGTGGTTGGGGCAGGTGCTAATTATGTTATCTTATAGGGGAAAGGTAACTTCCCCTTGGCACCTATCATAAGAAGGGGGCTCATAACCTATAAATTATGCCCATAGAGGCGTTTGCCATGCAGTATTTTCAGAAGGTAGAGGGTTAAACAAGGATCACTGCTTCTTCTTTCTGTGCAGTCTGAGGCTGGCACACTTTCCTGCTGTGCCCTGCCCCCTCCTCTCTTCTCACTGATCCTACTACTGGACCCCCCACCACCACTCTGGTTCCCTGGGACATTACACGCCTAGCTTAGTGCTTTAAATGGCCCTCAATAGTACAGCAACTTTTCTTTCCTCTGCAGTGAGAAGTCTAGTCAATTTATAAGAGTTTTCCATGGATATCATGAAAAACATTTAGGAAACATTATAGGAAACGAAAGCATTTACATTCAACCCAACTAGTTCATATCAAAGTCAATTGAGTAAACATTTTTGCCAGCTATTTTCTTTTGCTTACTTTTATCCTGTCAATATGGTTAACTCATTAAAAAATATATTTGAAAAAAATTGCTATAGAAACACTACTAATATTTCTACTCATATTTTCTAACTGACTTTAATGTAACTCCTGGCAAAAAAAACCTCTTGGCCTTCTATCATTCTGGCACCTCCCAGGGCCAGAAAAGATGTTTTCATAAACTTATTGTAACAAAGTTTTCCAATGCTATGTAGTTTGCTAAATGCAGTAATTTTGAAAATTAAGGTTTTCTCAAAAATACATTTTCTTTTATTATTGACTTTCAATTCTTTGAGCATGAATATAATGTGTCAATTAACAAAACCTAAAAGAAAAGTCTGATAAATTCAGGTTCCAAATAAGGTTTCTTAAGTTGTTCCTTTATATACTTGTCTATAAAAACACTTTAGAGAAACATAGAAAAGAAGTAGGAAGGATAATGTTGCGTGTCTTTGGCAAACGTGTTGTTGACAGAAGGTTGTTGTACTTGTCATTTATCACGAAATTGACTTTTTGGGCAGCTTATCCTTTTATGAGCTTGGCAACAAAACGTAACATACAAGAAAAGAGGGTTGTTAAAGTATGTGGTCTATAAAGTTACAGATCCTTATGTTAAATTGATTTAAAGAGACCAGGAGATCATCCAGCTCGTTAAAAGATGTGTGTAATTGTAAACTGAAGTGATGCAGATTTCGAGGACCAGTGCTAGAAAAAAACGTGTGTCCGTCTGGTTAGGAGGAGAGTGGAGATGTGTTGAATAACTTTAGATTAAACGCATCCCCAACTGCCTAATGGTGAAAGACATCAGTGGGTGTGGGCCCTGAGTTTCTCCTACTACTGCACTAATAGGAGCAGGACAAAGTGTTTGTCGGTCAGACACAGCCAGAAGGGAAGGTAGAAGCAGTTTATTGTCATTTCTGCATTCTCCTCTCTGCATATTAATAAAGTAGTGCTATGCAGGGGACCATCACATTGGTAATTAATTTATAATAGTCTTTTTGAGTTAATTTGAAAACTGAAAAAAATAAAGTTACAAAGTTTTTGTAATTTATACCCCCAAAAAACTGAAAATGAAAAAAGGCCCTTTCACTTTTTTAACTATCCCAATGTGCAATGAAAAAAAAAAGCTGAAAAAAACTTAAAGTAATGAAAAAAAAACAAAAAAAACTAAATATGGCCCATAGACTAAGTCTAAAAATGTACTTTTAAGACCTTGTCAGAAAAAGGTTTAGGCATCCGTAAAAGTAACAGGTATTCAAGTAGGACATACACACCCCAAGTTAGGGTTACTCGCAGATGAAATCTTTTTAATTTTATAAGAACCAACTCCAATCCATAGCAGAAGTAACGTGTATAATTAAGGAATATTCCCATACTTTATATTACAAACTAAATTAAACCAAAAGCCAGGTTTTAAACCTGGGGCTGTCTACTTCTAGTAAAAATAAACTCAAAACTCGCTACAAATTCCAATAGAATTCTAAAACAATAACATAACTAGGAATGAAATTAGTATCCCATTCAAGGACACATCAGCAATAAATTACAAACATTTACTCAGCAAAATATAGAAAGACCTAAGTAACTAAGAAAAACATGATTTCTCTTGCTTCGGCAGAATCTTAACAGTCAAAATGTGCATAATCCCTTCTATTTTATATAATTTTCACAACCTTTCAATACCAATAAATCTCAAAAAATTCAGAGACATGCAAAAAAATATCCGGTCCTATGTATGGAAATATCAACTAGCTGGGATACAAGCAAATATTTTATTTCAGCCCATTGATAAAGGAGGCTTAGTTTGTCCCTCAATCATACAAAATTACAAGCTTGTATTCTAGACCCGATGAAAGCTTTCTGGTACCAAGACAAAGATAAACATTAATGAACATGATTGATTCTCTAATTTACTGGGTGGATAGGTGCTTGATAACATTTCACAGCCATTGGACACATAAACTTTGTAAGTTGTAAAGAAATATCAGCACTGTCTTCAAACTTCGGAGAATTATCCAACTGGACCTTTTATTCCAAAATAAAAATTATACAAATACGGAAGTAATCAACGTGTTCCGATGATAAAGCATCTTGGTCTTGGTGATGAAAGATAAACATTGGGATAACATAGGGGAACAGCAGATCCCTTCCAAAACATGAAAACATAGCTATACTTATCTATGTTTAATACCAAATTCACCCCTCTGTTAGCTACTTTAATAGATATAAAAGATATCCCCATTGAAGTCTTAAAATAGGTATTAATAACTTTAAAATCCCTTAATAGATATTGTAATTTAGGCAACATAATGGAAAATCACAGAATTAAACTGCTAACCCAGATAACAGGCGCAGATAGACAGTATTACCAGATTAAATCAGCTCTGACTAAAGTCAACCTCCCCCCAACTACGGGATCTAACCTAACTAAGAAATCTCTATTAGACACTACAATGAAGTAGAAGGGTCTATCTTCATTTTATAAAATATTCTTAGAGATAAAATCATGCATAATCTTTTCATATTTGGAGAAATGGTCCAACAAATTGGACATGAAGATTGAAACTAAGCAATGGGAAATGGCATCCAAAATCCCCACAAAATCCCCACACAAATCTCCAAATTTATAAACCACCTGGAGATTGCAATCAAAATCATATACTCTTGGTATCTTACTCCCAACATACTTTCACATTTATAGCAAAACTGCCCTTATTAATGTTGGATATGCCAAGAAAAACACACGGGTATGATCCACATATGGTGGAAAAATAAAACAATGAAGAATTTTGAAAAACAATAGAAGTTTTACTCTCCAAAATTTGCCATTACCCAATCAAATTGACATTTCTCCAAGCCCTTGTTTTCATAGATTTAGAACAACATACTTCCCCACACCTTCAATTATTTCTCATTCTTGCAGCAAGAATAAAAACAGCCAAGTACTGGAAAAACCCAACCTGCTGCCTATAGCGGAAATAATAAGAGCAGTTAACAAGGATTGTCTTTACGAAAAAGTTATAGCCCACTGTATGCATAGGGTAAACCTTTTCCAAAGCAATAAGAATATATGGCTCAACTTTTCTTACAATAAAATACTCCCCATTTGTAAGCTGCCCTTTAACTTGATGTTATTGTTTCTTTAACAACTAATATAACTGTCGCCAAGTTACTGTTTGTTTATACCCCTCCCCTCAACCATCCCCTATCTCCTTCTCCATTACTTAATTGATTTTTACCTTATATTATCTCTTTATACTTTTAATAACAATACATGTATTGATCGGACATTTTTGAGCTACCGTAATTGATATGGAAATGTCATTGTGTACATTTGTTTTTTATTTTATACAAATTTAAATTCATTAAAACCAATGTTCAAAAATATAAAAGGTTTGGACAGGATCTGGTTGAGAATTTTGGTGTTCAGCAATACAGATTTACAGAATGTAGATAGAACATTGTCAAGTCTGTTAGAGAGTTGCTAAGGATAGATGTTACACACATTTATTGATGGTGTATACTAGAAATATACTTAACATGTACATATTCAATACATTTCATCTTAAATGTTTGATTCTTTTTGAAAAAAACCCCCACAATTAAAAAAAGACAAAAACAATATATAAGTTAAAGACAGGAGAGTGTATGATTTATGTGACTCTTCTTTCTCTAACAATCCACCTCACAGGATCAATGGCGGCAGAAGGTATTGGGAAATCAAAGAAACTCAAGCAGGGAAGACATGATTAGCCGCAGAGGGCACAATGCCTCTTAAGTGGAAGAGCCACGAAGCATGAACGCATACCCTTTCCATATTTTAGGTATAAGGGTAGATTGGCCTGTGGTAGGAGATCCATGGGAGGTATGGGCTGATTTTGCTATCCTTCTGTTGCTATAGCCTTTTAAGGTACAAGGTACAAGTGTTGATACAGACGCTTGAAGAGATTCAGACCTCTGGAAGCTGCCAAAACCACTCATATTTTAATCTACCATCTACTTGAGGACCACTCCAGTAATATTTATACGCACCATACACTTCCCTTGCTTCCTAGTCACACTTTCTCCTTAATTGAAGAAATTCTGTCAATAAATAGAGTATTTTAGCCAATTACTCTGCCTTTTATAGAATCACTTTAGAATTTTAAAGGAACACTTGAGTCAAAGCTGATTGATTGAATTATACCTTATGCACGGCCTGAAGGGAGGAGAAGAACTCTAGGCTCTAGTAAGGTTCTAGGAATACAATGAAAATGGGTCATCCTCCTCCCTTAAGGCCCTTTATGTAATATTCAATGAATTAGCTTTGACTTGAGGTTTCCATTAAACATACATAACAGTCTATCCGCTTTTCTCTTACTTGCCCCCTTTCCTTCTTAGAATTGTATATTTAGCTGTTAGTTGTCGCTTTCCTGGACTATAGACCAAGACATATTTACCAAAAATAAAGGAGTAAAAAGGTGGAAAGGGCAGAACAGGTAATAAAAAAGATAAGTGGAGGAGAACTCATGTTTCTCTCATAACATATAATGCATATTTCCTTATTTTTATTTGTGCTATTTGTTTAACCATTTCATTATCGGGCAATTTTCCAGTTTTGCATTTTCTGCTTTTTACTCCCCTCTTTTCACAAGCCATATCTTTTTGTATTTTCCATTTACGGAGACATAGGAGGGCTTGTTATCTGTATTTTCTAGTTGCATCATTTTTTATTTTGTTCATTATAAAGGGAAGCTGGAAAAAAATTCCAAATGTGGCGAAATCAGCAAAAAAACACAGGTGCACCATATTCCTGCAGGCTTTTATTTTTATATCTTTTCCTTTTTGGTCCAAATTACACCTCACTTTTATTAGTTGGGTCTGTACTGTCACAGTGATACTAAATTTATATATGTTTTATCATGTTTTAACCCCTTCCCCTTAGTGAATCTTGGCACAGTGCATTGTTGTAGTCGGACAAAACACTTTTGGGAAGTAAATGTGCCCCAATATGTTATTTTTATTTTTATTTGGGGTGTATGGCCCCAAAAATATACAAGAAGAAAGTGAAACAAAATTTATGATTTTCTTTCCTACATACATTTAGGAGCTAATAAAATCTCATCTGTCTAAATTGCCAAAAAAGTGTAGTTTGTATAATGGGGTAATTTATCGGGTTTTACGTTTATTTAGGTCTCTTAAAGTGACTTGAAATCTGAGCAGGTCCCGCAAAAGCAGGATTTTGTGGTTTTTATGAAAATGTGAAAAATTGCACCTAAAGTTCAAAGCCCCATAACATTTCTGCCCATGAGCTCTTTGCTGTATGATCACAGGCTGTTAGACTCCAGTTCTGCTCCTGATCGGAATTAAACCAACCCTCCACCTGATGTAATCTCACTGCAGCACAGAACATTTCAGCACACAGTGGAAGGGGGAATGCTCTGTACACTGTAACAGTCTATGAATCTGCAGCACGGAGTGGCTCTGGCGACCATTGCAGCAGCTGTTCGGGCTCATTAGCATAATTTTAAAAGTTGAGGCTACAGGCGACAAATATAATAATATTGCTACATACATTGTGCCTGGATCTATGAGTAAGTGTCCCTGGGTTATCCATGCTTGATTTCTTTTAAGTTCGCCTCTTTCTCCATTAAAACGTATCTCTTCTATAAATATAATACACCTTCCCTCGACAGTTTTTTCTAATGGCATAAGAACATTATCAAGAAAATTCTAATATTAGAAGCTATAATAACACTGGCCATGTCTCTCAACCAGATCATAAATTTCTGCACAGTTAGCCTGCGAGGCTGATTGTCATGGCTTGTCAGTCTGCAAATCATGATGGACATATATTGTAAATCATGAACCCTCTGGTTAATCCATGTATATAATTTAACACATTTGAAATATATTCATGTCAAGTATTTGCCTTGTCTGCTCTTTAAAGTGTGTTTCTCATATGACATCTGACCTCAAGTATATGCTACTTCACCTATTATTTATGTATTAAATAAAGGCAGAATATAATATTCTATAGAAATGTTAAAAACATGTCGAGTGGCACAATGTGCACACACTTAAATTATTAAAATGTTATTAAGCACATTTAGTTATCAGTTGAGAAAATACATAACAGGAGGACCTTTCATCCCTCCTATTCTTAGAGGGATACTTATTTGATGCAATAAAATAACATCACATTACAAAGTCATGTGGGTTTGCGGGGGTTAGCACCAGCACTGGGCATACCTGGGCATGTCCTGGGGGCCCAAAGCTGCTGGGGGGCCCAGATAAGGCTGTACATAAGGAATCCATGGGGGAGAGGAAGCTATATCAAATGAATACATAGGACTTGATGGAAGGGGGGGGGGTATATAGATACCAGTGGGCTGTTTGGGAATATTTAAGGGAACAGAAGACGGGTTTAGTTTCTGAAATTTTAATGCAGCCCCATTAACTGCAAAGGGGCCCACTGAGGCTCTGTTGCCTAGGGGTTTACTGAAACCTAGAGCCAACCCTGTTGTCCATGGTATCCTATATGTCTTAGTCAATGGTATATCACATGTCCCTCAGTCTATGGCAGGCAGTGACAAATTGTGCGCTATGGCCATTGTGGCCTCCTCTTCACCCTGAAAGATGGAGATTTTCTGTCCCTTCTCCATGGAGAAGAAGCCCGGGAGAAGATTTAAAAAGTGAGTGTCCCCCACTGTAGAGTATTTGAAGCAGTGTAGCAGGAAGTGGACCTCATCCTCGGTGGCCTCCTGGTCCTGGCACTGTCGGCACAGTCTTCTCTCCCTGGGCACGTATGACTGTGCGGACTGTACTCCATGGTCAGGTTGTGGTCACTCAGTCTGTAGCGGCTCAAGATCTGTTGGTCTCTTGGGTCCGGTAGTTTCTCCATAGTATATTTTGTTATGGAAAGCAGCTTGCAGTCGCTATTTGGGCTCCAAATAAATGTCATGTAACAAACCTCATTGAAGATGGACTAGCACTTTAAATCTCATCATCAAAAATAAGAATAATGAACAAAGGTAATGTACAGTCAGTACTTTCTAGTTCCTAATAAGAATTGTTTGTGGAGCAGATTTGCTACACAGACATTGCAAGATGAATGAATTTAAAAGTGGACATTCTTATGTTGTAAATTTCCATAAGAACAAGATGCTAAGGAATGAAAAATAGTTGTATCACATTATGTTTGGAGAATGATATTCTTCAAGTGCTAATGTCTAGCAAACAACCCATTATCTTTTAAGACAATATGCAATTATTCAACATTAAAAAATTTAGCTTTTAGGACTTTAATTCATTTCTAACGCTTAACAAGTCCAGTTAATGCCTTATATTGATTGAAAAATATTTAAACTACAATAAAATTGGCTTTCAGGAGTCAATCAAGTCCATTTACAGCTAATGATTATTTAAAGAAACCCCATGCTCTTCTCTGTTCTGAATTTTGCCACCATTATAGTGATTGCAGTGCATTTATTGAAATCTAGTGGAATAATAAAGGTTGTAGGGAGAGTAACAAAAAGTTTCCAATTTAGAAAATGGAAAGGGTAATCACTGTTTAGAAAAAAGGATACAATACACAATTTCCCCATATACACAGTGCAATATTTTATGTATATTAATCATAAAAGATGAGAAAATTATTTTACTAAGGTCCATTTTACATAATCATTTTTCCCAATGTTCTTTAAAATATGACAAAAATAAACCTGTCAGTTCAAATTTCCTTTGAGTTCAGTGAATGTATTAAATGTTTACCGTTGTGATCCATTTATGACCCTTTCATTGCTCTGAACTTATTTTGATGAAAATAGGTTTTTCAAAGCTAAGGGCATTATATATGTATGAAATCCCAGGGTAATTTTTAGGCAATTCGTCCAACAGGGAGGGTGTTAGGAAGGTCCCCCCAAATAAATCATTTTAACACCTTAATGACACAAGACAGGCTCAGCCCCCTCCGTAGCCAGTTAGTGTTTGCTGCATATTGCAGCAATCATCCACCGGTAACAGCTGAGATCAGTGCTAGCATTGATCACGCGTGTCAACCTTTCGCAGTTGGCCATGTGCCACCATGTTGGTTTGGATCGTCCCTCACTCGCACAGGTAACCTGGTGCCTGTGCAGTCAGCTGTACATCCTGGCACCTGCGTAGTTAAGTGCCCGGTGGCTCAATGTGCCTCGCAACAAACTGCACATGTGCTCCGCCTTTTAAACTAGCAGACTGCGCAGGCGCTAGGGTGTATGGTTCACCGCTCAGGAACGAAGTTTCCTGTGCGTCAAGCCGACGTCACGGAGGGATGAGTACAGGGAGTATGTGGAAGGGGAGATAATTTAATAATTACCAGCGGGGGCCGAGTGGAGACTTATGCAAATGAGCAAGGAAACGTTGTGCTTTGAAAAAAGGCAATGCCTTGGGACTTGGCCAGGACTTGTTGGCAGGGAACCAGATAATCTTATTCAGGGGATATTACATAAACGGAGGGGAGTACAGATGCCATTCTAACTGTTATGTAATGAAATTCTGCCTTCTGGTGACAGGTTACCTTCAAATGTAACAAAAGCGATTGCTAAAGAATGTTTTTTATAACTGCTGTATTAAAAAAGCAAGGAGGCACACTAGCATTTGGATGAATAAAATTAGTCTGCAGTATAAAAGTAGTTTATAGTGTGACATCGTGACAACACTATGGCATAGGTTATCCATACATGATGAAAATAGAACGCAGCCTAGGAATAAATACAAGTGATATTTTGAAATATTTAAAGAAAAAAACAAAACCTAAGAAAATAAACTCACAGTTGGATAAAGTTAATAAAACCTATATATCTTTTTACAGATGGCTGTAAAAATAAAGTAACTAAACCAACTAAGATTGGGGCCTGTACATAACTGTAGAATACACTAACCAATTAAATTGTTGACTCGCTATACTATAAAATTATCATGCAGGGTTTTTTGATTACTGTTTTCAGTGAATATGAGAAAAAAAGAAGACTAAATATAATATCTGAAATGTAAATGTCCCTATCCTCATATTGCAAATAGAAAACCAATCGCTGCTCAACATGTAATTCTTCAGAGCATTGCTGCTGTGCGATGCAAACATTGAGAAAATGTATATTAAGATTTCCGATAAATGCATTATTATCATTATACAAATAGCCAATGTTATAAAAATATTCAGTGCCTAATACTTTGCTTCTAATAAATGCACATTTTAATAAATGTAAGTCTGCCGCAATCACATTGATTTAAGACTTTCCAATGCAGAAATGGTGATTAAATAATCTGATGCTATCAGTTTTTCCAACCTGCTGTCTGTGTAGGCTGTAATATATATTTTGAATTCCATTACATTCGGAGCCTGGCCTTTTTATTTAATATGCATATTCTTTGAGGCTACGTTGGCATAATTCCCTCGAATACATTACAATGTGGAAGTATTAAATATATTGATTTATCATTTATAACGCTGAGGTGATCTATAGAAATTAATTCTGGATACTGTCCAGATCGCCAATAACTTTGACACCATTGAATACAATCCAATGATCTCATTCTAATTAATCTGCTATATGTATTGCATTTTTGCAGAAAGAAAGGATCAAATAGGCAATCTGAATAGTTTATATTATATTAAGGTTGAAAATATGTAGAAACACAGAAATTACACAGAGTTTTGATGAGAATGCGGAAATGATTGATTGATCACTTTTCTCCAAAATAATGTAATATTCAGTAATGTTATTTCCTAAAGAGAAAGTGCACTTTTACAAAATGTCATTTTTAGTATATATAAATAAATATTTAAGATCAGTGACAGTGCAACACTCAGAATCTCTGCTGAAATCAGATGTGGTACACCTTTGAGTTTTGTTTGCGATTCACAGGCCAGTGATGTATATATGTCACATGGTCTGTTGGCAATGTAGTCCCATTTATGTGAATGAGTCTGAGCTGCAGTAGCAAGCACAGCTGCTGTGCAATATATATGGTGGTGTGCTTGGTAGGAAGTGCGTAAAAGGCAGCATTCTTCTTAGGGCTGCAATATCTTGAACAAACCCCTTTACATTTTCAGATATTTAGCTTTATTTAACCCTGTTTAAAATATTCCTGTTTTTCTATTGATTAAACAGCAGTATATTTACATTCTGTACATATATTGTTTTGTATGTGACCTACAGTAACATTACCATTCTATATACGGTACAGCATGTAGCACGGGATAAGAAGTAGAAGCCAGCAGTGAAACAATTACATGAAGTTTATAGACTATGTTAAAATCTTCCTGCTATGTAGAAAGCCTTCTTATAGCAGAAGTCATAGGGAGGGGTCTGCAGGGAAGTCTATGGCACAGCTTGAGGTACAGTGAAAGAGACAGAGAAAGTTCTGCATAAAATAAAATATTATGCAGATACACTAAAAGATCACTTTTACATCACCTCCTCCCTCCAGAGTAAGCAGGGAGAAGCAGTCCTTCCCCTCTGTAAGTCCATAGAGTTGTTTACTAGTTGGTTTCATAGGGATTATCAGCTGTATATAAGTAATCAACATAATAGACAAAGTTGTTCTACAATTCTGCATCCCAAGACCTATTGATTATCTACATTCATTAATTATTTACACTTCCTATAGGATGTCAGCAAGCAAAGATCTGAAAAAAAACTACAGAAATTGATAAAGAAAGTGTAATGGAATCTAAATTTTAATTATACAAACAGTATCATTTACTTGTTGAATCTTGGCCAAAATGATGTGAGAAAAGTACAATTAGATGTAAGGGGCCACCTAGATTTATGGTTAACAAGACGTATCACATGGCAACACCGTGCTGAATTCTTGGCATCTTACAAAATTCTGCAAGATTGTCTCAAATGTAAGTAATGTAGCATTGTAGCACCCATTGTCGCACCCACTTCAATATAAGGCAGAAGTGATATGTCAAACATTGCCACTCCAGCACCATGGCAGTGGTCATGTATTAAATGTGACACTTGCGTCCAACTTGTATGTGTGTAACAGGACAGTTGAAACATGCAATGATGACTTCAACCCTAATCAATCCAGATCCCAACATGTTAGTGTTAAGTGGTGGACTGCTAGTCCTTAATGCTTTGTCACCTCAAAGAAAACTGTATGAATATCAAATTTTAGGCAACAACACTTCATATAGACCTTTCCCTTCCCCCTATGTCCCATGAGAGGGAACAGTAAACTGAAGTTATGGCAATGCCTGTCTCCATGGCTACAGCTATAATTGCTTTAGTAGCTCTTTGCTGTTCCATATAAATAAAATACAGCCCCTGACATTTCATATAATTTAGGGTCATTTTATGTACAATGTGAAGCAAGGAACATGAATCCTGTGCCCTATAAATACACATCTCGGACACCTTTGATACAGGTTATAACTCATGGACCCTGCAGTGAAGAGCTTCTGTTTTAAAAACCTCTAATAACAGTGATACTTCGTACAGTAATGTGGGTGTAAATTTTTATTCAACAATATGGGAGCAGAATTTTTCACTCATATATAACAGTATAATTTAACAATAAACTTGTGAGGTTTTTCTTTTCTCTTTAAAGAACATCTACACAAAGTGTCTAGAGCTAGTAAGGAGAAGCTACTTGTTACTGGCGGTATTCAACAGGGGGCATTTACTCACACTGCTATGCACTTTGCCCTGTCCATCAAACTTTTCCACATCTCCTCTTTTTGGAGTAACAGTTGCAGTTGAAGTATTGAAGCAGAAGTTTGCTCCAAGCTTGTTGCTCAGAACAGAGAAGGGTGGTGGTGAAGATGTTCAATCAAGAGAGCTAAAAACATGACACAGTAAAGCCAGGAATATAAATTCTACTAACAGCATACATAAAGGGGTTTTCGAGGGATTCTGCAAAACTGTTTGGATCTGGAGTAGGAGTGGTCAAAAAATAAAGCTTACCTTCATATCTATAGCTCCTGGTTCCTGTGTCATGCCAGTACCTCCAGTCTTCAACACCTCTATCTGGTCGGAAGTTCTGGTGGGTCAAGGAACTTGCTTTTGTCAATGAGTGGTTTCCTCAGACCTCAGGACCACAATGTCCCATGGTCATGAGGTGGCCATTCATTGGTAGAATTGAATTTCTGGACCATACCTGAAATTGCTGTCTGAGCGTAAATGGCAAATACCCGAAATACCCTCGAGCAGGGTATATGCACTTTCTTTATATGGAACTCATGCCCCATAATGTTTTGAGCTATGGTTATAAACTTGTTAAAGACTGTTACCTAAAAATATCTGTAGTTTTGAATGTCCATAACTGTTGACAGATTCCGCTGAATTTTGAAACAACCGGAGATTTAGAAATTGTAATGGTTTCTAAAACAATTTGCTGATTGGGACAGATAACCTTTTATAAAAAGACACTTTGTATGTTGCCATATTTTTATATTTGGAGACTGTAATGTATTTGTAGTTTCTATAGAAGAAGTGTTTATTTGTGAGTTTTACCTGCGTGTAAATAGTTAAATGGCTGTAAAAAATATATTTTCTGCCTGACTGTGTAGGATAGTACCATTCATGGACAAAAACTGGCTGTCATCACACCAAATGTTGGATGAGTGAATACTTCCATCACAGAAGCTGGCACCTATTCCACATTGATTGAGTCTCATGTGCTTTAGGGATTTTTGCAGGGCTGAGTTTTCATGGTTGATATGTTTTTGGTCATTTGTCATAAAATCATTCCAAGTCACTGTTTACAAGGCTGAATCTTTAATTACTGTGAAAAGAGGACATCATTTTATTTGATATATTTATTTGTTTGGAATTTTAAATAGTTTATTTTATTCCTGATTTAAATCATGCGGATTCATGGTAAAATAACATAAAATGTACTGATGGATCAGAGAAAACAAAGTAGAGTAGAAAGCATTATTTTACATCAAAATATTTGACAACTGAAAATTTCAGTTCTTAGACAGTTTAATATGTTTTTAAATATTAAAGTCAACTTATTATGGTTTAGGGAAATAATAACTTATATATTAGGTTTGTTTCTTCTTGGTTTTAGCAAACATCAGTCAATTATATCCTAACAAAGTGGATGAATCCATTTTTGTTCAATATTCCATCAGTGGTCCATAAGTATTAACTTTTTGTAATATTAAATATATTGGGGAAAAAATAGATTTCTTTTTCTGTATAAAAAAAAACATGGAATGTAAAGACAGGTGACATACAAAGGGAATACTGATTCAATACTAACCATCCTTTATTGTACAATGCGCTTGCCTAAAATAAGCTTTAATCAGTAAATGTTGCAAATGTAGCACCACAGATGACATCTCATATTTTATGTATCTTTTGCGAGATGTCAGGCATTTACATCATATAACAATAAATGATAAGTAATCCATATTATATCACTACTCCACAAGAAGTGACGGCTGACTTTGACAGTTCACTTTTCATTGTTTTAAGTTGGGCTGGCACTAGCAGAAGTAGCTGTGATTGTTTTCAGTGATTTGAACATATGGTTGTTTACCATTAATGTTCTTAAAGACATCAGGATTAGGGTAAATTGATTACTGACATAATTTAGGCTCTCTGTAGGCACATGCTAGAGGTGGTATCTGTCTCACTGGCGTGGCCTTCTCCCTGAGAGGAATCAGGGTAAGAGCATTTAGGTAGTCCAGAGTAGAGAGAAGGTCAATACCAGCTCATTTTTTTGCATTTGACAGGCCTTGCCTGAAAATCTCTACCATAACGGTCCATTTTCCTGGCATATCCATGACCAGTGAAGTACAGCCAGATTTGTCAAAGAAAACAAAATTATGGTCATTAATCTCAAATCCCTCACATTCCTAGTGAGAAATCTCCCATGCTAGGTTATGGCATAGTATAATAAACCCCTGTCCATGGCTGACTTCTGATGGAATTCAGAATACAAGTTGAAGGTCAAGGCAGGCAGAATGCAAATAGATAGGTGGTCATGGGATCAAGGCAAGCAGAATACAAGTGAATCCAAGATAGTGGGAACCATTAATCGAAAGTAGTGCAAACTACCTGTGGAGTGTGAAGAGTGCACCAGATTAATCAAAACTGGTGCATGGCTTTTATTAATCTGCTTGGGAAGATTAATAAAGATTAATTAATCTGCTTGGGAAGTGTGTACCAACTTTTTTTGGTGCCCCTTTAACATAGAACATGCAAAACAATTTTGCTGAGTCACAATAATAAATATGGCGCACGGTTCGACGCTGCACTGGAAATGCCCCTTTTTGTGCAACATTTTGAAGTACGGCAGACATAAGTGCAGCCGCAATGCAAAACTGGTGCAAACACTTAAAGGGGTAATGCCATGAAACTAATTACTCCAAAAAGCTCTCAAAGAGGTTAAAATATTTCAAAAACCTATTCATTTTGGTTACTTGGAATTATAAATACTTTTTATTTGTTATTTTAATGCTTATTTGGCATCCATTCTTTGTCACACAGAAGCAGATGTGGGAGGGGCCTAGCGGGCACATGCACAGTACTGATAGAGACAGTTTAACCATAATGCTTTACAGGCGCCTCTCTTTACACCATTGCTTTTGGTGTCTGCTTCCACCTGCTGTGTTCAAGTAGTCCCTACACCTACTGATCCCCAGCACAGCAGATTCTGCTACAGAAATGCCATGTATCCTCCACCAAAGCCCTGATACTGTTTTGTTCACCTTTCAATCCTTGTCACCGTATATGTGAGATACATATAAAAGCTATAACAACAAAGCTATATTTTTTTCAAACCCCTATAAAAAATTGAAATCTGAGCTTGGATTGGCTGCTAGGGCCCTGCAGCAGTCGCGCACCCTTCACTCCCACTTGTTGTGGAGGTGGCATAAGGAGTAAATAGGCACAATTCTTGGCCATATACTAGGAACTGCGGTTATTTTAGGCCTTGTACCCCTGATTTCAGGCTCATCAGCTCTGGTAAATCCACGCCTACACTGATTACTATACTATGGCTCCTGATGCTGGTTGTATGCATCGGCATCAGGGCCCAGCATATAATTCTACAAAATGGTTAAAACAAAGATATTGCAGCAAACACCCACCTCAAATACCTGAGGTCAGTGCTAGCATTGCTTGCAGGTATTAATCCTGCCGATGCTGCCGGCAGCATTTGAAAGACGGTGGTGCGTGGGTGCCGCCATCTTGGTTCCAATCATCGCTCCCCCGAACGTCATTGGGGGGCATCGATCGGTCGCCAGGACAGCCTTGGGTCCTCGTCAGACCCAAGGCTGTCTGGTTTCTGCAGATTCGTTACAATGAGCCAGTGCATAGTGTGTAAAAGCGCCATATACTGCAATACAGTAGTATTGCAGTGTATGGTAGGAGCGATCAGACTATTTAGGGTTAATGTTAATCGTACACATTTGTTAAATTTTTTTAAAATGTATTAAAACGCAATTAAACCTTTATAAATTTGGTATCACTGTGATCGTACCGAACCAAAGAATAAAGCAGGTGTGTTATTTGCAGCGCAGAGTGAAAGTCGTAAAAACTGAGCCCACAAGAACATGATGCATATGCAAAAGTGTCACTTTTTTGGGCATTATTTTAACACATTTGGAATTTTTTTTCCAGCTTCCCGGTACATGGCATGGAATAATAAATAATGTCACTGAGAAGTAAAAATAAGCCCTCACACAGATCTGTACACAGAAAAATGAAAAAGTTTTGGATTTTTGAAGGTGGAGAGTGCCAGCGTCTGTATAAAGATACTGAACGTGCGTGAAAAGGAAATCAGAATAGGTAATAATAGGAGATTCCAACAGAGGTGTCTAAGGGAATCTCACATCTGGAACGTTAGCTCTGTGTGGATGATAATGCGCATGTATAAACAAGCCAGCAAGCGCATGTGCAGAAAAATTGGGATGTAGCATTATAGCAACAATCTTATATAGGAAACCTACCATCTAAATCCATAATGATAAACCAGGGACATTACTCCAAGATTCAGGCAGTCTGACTGTGGTAATCTTCTTATATTTGTTATCCATGTTATCCATTCTTCCTTCTAAAGTCAACCTTTAAAATGATGTTAATGAGCCTGAAGGGTTCTATGGGGTGTTACCAGGGCTCCTCCGGGTTGCAGATTCATAGGTTGTTACATTACAATCCCCACCCCTTCCACATGGAAAACAAATATGCTGAATGCACGGCGCCTGGATCTATATGCACAAATTGCCCTGGTTTATTATGCAGGATTTTTGGTCGATTTTTACACAGCCACAGGCATGTCACTGTCATTTATTTTGGACTGAAAAAGGGCCATAATTCTTTACTACAATTGCTTTGGAGTGCTGCTTA
>WNYA01004443.1:0-18775 GCA_019512145.1 Engystomops pustulosus | reverse complement strand
CTTGTCACACTATCCCAGGGAAGCGTTCAGAATCTTTGACCCATCTCGCTCATAAGCCCTTGTTGTTACTGGGACAGTTTCAAAATTTCAGGCCTTTGAAAAGTTACCATTCTAGACAGCTTTGAAAATGTATGGCAGTGGCTGTCTCACCACTTGGTTGTGGAGAAAATAAGGTGTGCACTGTGCAATGCCAATAATTGCAAGGTGTACATCATAACTCATACGTTTAACATGTAAGCAAGGGAAGGCATGTTACATCTCTTTAACTGCCCACTGAGTTAATATAGTGGTGGCTGGGCCCAATGCAGGAATCAAAGTACAATTAAAGAGGTTAAAGCTATAGAGAGTGCACTACTCTCACAGGCTTGAGAAAGCACATACAGCGCAAAACCACCAGTTTCAGCAACGCCATGGGGAAACGGCAGCAGGCCGTCTTGAAACTCATCTGTCTGGACGAAATGCCACACGCTGCACAAAGTAGGAAAAAAATTCCCTCTCAACCCATAGCTTAACTCCCTGGATCAACTGAAACTATTTATAAAAACAAACTTTTTAGAAAATGAGAAACTTGCAGAGGAGGTGTTATGCCAATCTACACATGGCTTGCGTGGTGGATTGCTGATCCAACAGTGGCTAGGTACACCAATGCCCAGCCAGGGGACTATTTTTGAGGAAGAGGAGAAGGAGATTTCCTCAAACGGGGGTGGTATCCAGCGCAGCTAAAAGATGTCCCTTGAGAGTGGCAAGTGGGGATGTGACAGAGAGTTAATTCACATATAGGAACTTGTCCTTGCATCTTGGCACCCTTGCTCTCATGAGCCATTGCATGTTCCAACACAACAAATGCTGACTTTCCTGCATCAGCAATGCAGATTCCTGGGTGGCCACCCTTCTTGTTCCCCGCATAAGGATAACATAGCATCCTTGATTCCCCCACTAGAGAATTATACAAAATGAGAGAGTAAAAGCTCACACTAATGGAGGCACTACTTGCAAAGTTCTTATCTGACATTGAGGGTCCAGTGACAACATGAGGCCGAGGAGGAGGAAGTCGCCCAAGCAGCAGGGACAACAGCATGGGTCAGCATGGCTGCATGTTAATTTATGTGAACACAGACACTGCAATTAAAGAGACCTGATCCTAAATAGAATTATACCACTATTGTACATAAAATATCATACCTTATGAGTTCAGAATAAGCTGGTTATTTATTTAACAATTAAGGATCAGCATACTCATCTTGGTAAGTGGACAAATAAGGCCAGATTACAAACATGCTCATTCTGCAGATTCTGCAGATACTGTCAATGTATTAGCATCTGCAGCAGGAAGACTGCTGTAACACAGAGTTGGATCAAAGAAAGCTCCACCAGTGACCATTGACCACAGCAGCTATGGATACAGACAGAGGGAAGATGTTCCTTGTTACGGCCCATGACCCATAGAATGCGATGGTGGGGTTGCCATAGCCACTGAAGGCCTGTTTATGGTCTATCGGTCTGTCAATTACAGATCCCATTAGGCCCACACATAAGCTTGGTTTAATAGGCAAGCTGTAAAACTGACAGAACATACTACAATATAGATATTTTCTTTGAAATATTTCTTTTCAACCTTCCAATAATTGTAATTATAAAAAAATACTTTTTTTTCCAGGTTGTAAGCTTTGACTAACGTGAGGTGTTTGAATATATTAAAGCAGACACTGGCCTATATGTTGAGTGCACACAGTGTGAGCTCTTGCTATGCATCCTTAAATGCACCATGATGTACAGTTAAAGGAGTTAAAGCTATAGAAAAAAAATTGTGCGCATGAAAAGCGCATGCAGCACGAAACGGCCCGTTGTTCTGTGGCGTGTCCAGCACCTATCGTTTACCCTGTTTTGGCCTGAATAACGAAGTGGTATTGTATTGGTGAGTGGCTGTTTTCCTTTTTCTATGGATTCATCTATTTCTAATTGGCAGTTCTGTTGTTCACCCCGAACCTTGCTATCTGTTGTATCAGATTCTCAGGGATCACCTGCTTTAGCTGTTTGCCTGTTGTTGTATGGGGTACAGTTGCAGGTCATTGCTCTCTTGACTTGTCTCCTATGAGTGCACTACGCCAGTACCTTAGTGATAATGTGCTTCCCATCATCTTCTCTTGGGAGCATGATCACAGGAGATCCAACCACTGTCTACACGGAGGGAAAGCACATCCTTTGTGTGCACTGCTTTTCGAAGCATGCACTTTGATCAGCTAAAATGCTGGATCTAGATTTTATTCTCCAGTGACATGTGCCCTTTAAGGTCAATATAATAATAATAATAATTGCATGTACTTCATAATAGTTCTTAATAAAACATAATCTTCTGCTAAAAAGGAAAAATAAAAAAGTTATAGCTCACAATTTGGGAACCTAAGAAAGTGAGCACACAGCAGGGGTGCAAAGTGGCAGATAAGACTCATCTGCCATACAGGGGTTGTCCTTCACAGAAAATATCTCAGGGCTACCAGTCCCTAAGTATTATAGAAATTTTTTTTACTAGATATACTAAATACATATACCAATACACATGGTCCAAGAGATAAAGGGAGACCCCATAAACAATATTATAGGTAATTGGGTATTGGGTATATTGTTGTCTATAAAATGTATGGATCCTTGAGCTATTACTATGTGAAGGGGAAACCCTGTATGGCAGACGAGTCTTGTTATGGACCACGGTCAGAACCTTTTTAATTGCATATATGCATTTGTGTTTGTTGAGTAGCTATGAACTAATAAGTTATTTAAGTCTATTGTGTGTGCAGAGTGCTACTGTGTCCTTGTGAATTTGGGGATGTATTAATTGTCGCTCTTAATTTGAGGACACATAAGCAAATACTTTCCTTATATTTTTGTTTGCTAAAATAGTATAAGATACAAAAACATTCTGGGGCTTATTTACTAAGGGCATTTTCGTCTGGTTTCCCAACTTTTCAGGGATCGCTCCGGGGATTGTGTCGCACGCGATCGGATTTTGGCGCATTGACACCGGCTTTCATGCAACAGAAATGGGGGGGGGGGGGGGGGTGGGCCGTTAGAGGATTCGGACAAACCGCAGGATTTAACATTTAAATTCCGTTGCAAGCCAAGCACTTATGCAACATTTCCCCACCGGTCCCTAGCCTTTTTCTTGGTGCCCTGGAGGCAGCCGGTGCCCAGAATATTGGAGTGGCTGGCGGTTGCGGCCTAGGGCGTGCTGTGGTCACTTGCAGAGGGCTGTCCTACAGTCTGGCAGGTATCCAGCAGGTGGTGTGTGCAAGAAAATGTAGAGGGAGAGGCTGATGTACGGTTCTTTATTGGAACAACTGCAGGCAACGGGCCAAACGATTTCAGAACAGATGCCGGATTACTGGAGGGATTCCGGATTACTGGAGTGGTCATGGAGAGTGTCCTCAGGGATAGATTCACCAGCCTGGAAGTAAATGCTGGCTGGGATGAAGCTGTGTCCAGATGTGGAAGCTGCAGCTTGTCCTGGGATTAGATGTGTGTCTGTGCTAGTGGTGCACAGACACTGTCTCTTTCTCTCAGTGTGTTCTAAAAGATGTGCTGAGGCCTAGGAGCTGCTTATGTGGTGGCAGCATGTGCTCCCAGAGCAAGGCTCAGGCCAAAGAGATGCTCCTCTGTCCGGAGCTGGGGACTAAGAGATGTCTCTGGTAAGAGACCTAGGATCAATTTAACCCCTTACTTAACAACTCAGTGTTATTGCTGTTTTAGCTCCTATCACTCTCTAGTACTCTCAGGGTACAAGGTGTATATATTCATCTGGCTTCTGTACTAACGCACTGACACATAGACGGAGAGATGAGACAGATCAGAGATGCATGAGATCCATTAGATTCCTATTACAGAGTCAGCTCTACTACATCTCTGTTCTCAGTCTCACAGACATGTGCCTGCATTCCCTTTCCCCCGGATCACTTATCTCCTTGTAGTTTGAAGCTTGTCTCTCCTGCCAGGAAGTGAATCGGTGTATGTGTCTGTGAGCTCCGTTCTAGGGGGTGTGGCTACAGGCACAAGGCACAGAAATCTCATCTGCACAATCTCACACAAAAATCAAGATGGTGTCCAACTCCAAGTCTGAAGTGACAGGGTTGGATCTAGGGGCAACTGAAAATGTGTGAGACAGGTTGGACTTATATCTGTGAAATGTTGCATTTTTGTTAATAACAGTGAATTAGATAATGTTTTAATTTGATGTGCTGAGTACATATAAGAAACAAGTCTTTGTGGGAATACCAGTTTAAGGCTAAAACCGTTTCCCAACTGTCCCTACCCAATTGCCCATCCTACCCTAAATGAAGTGCAAACTCAAAGACAAATACTGGACAATACAAACATAGATGACTAGTCAACCAATACAGATCAGAACTAAACGCAGTGGAAAACCGTTATTATATTTTGATAGATCGGGCATTTTTGGATTTGGTGATACCTAATGTGTTTATGATTTTTGCTGTTTATTTATATTTATATGACTTCTAGGGAAAGGAGGGTGATTTGAATTTTTATGTTTTTTATTATAATTTTTTAAAAACTTTTTTTTAACTATTTTTCAGACCGCCTAGGATGCTTTAACCCTAGGTTGTCTGTTCGATCCTACCATATACTGCCATACTGCATTATGGCAGTATATTGGGAGTTTACTTCTCATTCATTACAATGTGCAATTAGCACATTGTCACAGGGATGATGAATCAATGGTGCGCATTCAGGATTATTAAGGCAGTAAAGGCACATGGCAATGTTTGCTAAAGAGTGGCCAACCCCCTTAACCTCTCTCTTCTATTAATAACATCATTTGGGATTTGTTCAATTTCAATGATTTTTATATTGTGAAAACATTTTTCATGTTCCAAGATTCGATGTCTTGACAGGCTGTTTTAAAAAGGTGACCGTTTACTCATTCTTAGTGATTGTATAATGCGACCCACACACTGTACACCACACTGAATGTTATTAGATAAATCACATAAGAGGAATCGCAGGATATTCTGTACTTACAATTAAAAGTTTCTCCTGAACACTGTAATGTTAAGTTATATTTTTTGTGTTCCATCATAATATTTATCTAGTGTGCAGTTTTTTTTGGGTGCAAGCAAAGTGCCTGAAAGGTACATTTTTCAATCATTTGTTATAATGTGCACTTTGATAATCTAGGTATCCATTACTGTAGACTTTATTAAATGGTTTTTGATAATGATTTTCTTATACATACATCTCTAAGTCCAAAAAATATATTTTTATCGGATTGATGTTTGATGTAAACTGTATGCCCCAATGGAAAGGAATATAATGGAAAATGGGAATCACACTGGATAAAGATTATAAATCTCAAGCTAAAATTATAAACAAAAGAAATTATTGAGAAAGGCTTCCCCCAAACCCTTATTCAAAAGGCATTTAACAATAAGAAGCATAGAAAAGAACCTGGGAAGTCCTCACAAAAAGATGCAAAATTAATAAAGAAAGAATATTATTTCTCCTACAATTTTATCAATACGTCCGATAAAGGAAATGTGACAATTAGAAAAATCCTTCAAAATCACTAGCATATACTACTGCAAGACCCCATATTGAAAAAATAATACCTCCATATCCAAAAATTACATGTAGGAGAGGGGCATCAATTAAAAAGATCAAAGCACCAAACTCACTGAAACAAATAGTTCAATCTATAGGTATATCTAGACAAAACAAAACCAGGATCCTTGTTGCAATGTAATTGAACACAAAAAATATAACTAGTACAGGAAAAACATTTAAATGTGACTAGAGAATATCCTGCCATTCCTCTTATGTGATTTTTCCAGTAACGTGCAGTTGCGGCTTACAGTATGTTGGTCTGTACAAACGCTAAAAATTAGATTAAATGGTCACCGTTTTAAAACAAAAACAGGTTTTTTTAAACCAAAGTCTCTGGTTAAAACATCTAGCCTTGGAACATGAAAAATATTTTCACAATATGAAAATATTGGGAATTGAATGGGCTAAAAGAACAGAATGGGGCAGATTTACTTACCCGGTCCATTCGCGATACAGCGGAAATATTCGGGTAACACGTCAGGAAAACGCGAATCGGGCCCTTAGTAAATGACCCCCATTGAGTTGGATTAAATATAGGGGCACATTTAGTTAGGGCTGTGTGCCAGTTTTTGGTCAGACTTGTTCTTTCTAGTGCAAACTACTTGCATGGGTGTTTAGGAAGTGCCTATACCACATTTGTGTCACAACCCTATTATGGTGCGGCTGCACTAGTTATCAATTGACACAAATTTCTGCACTGAAGGGAGCATTCTGTTGCTCAGTCGGACTGTGCACCAGATTTAACATGCAAAGTCCGACAGAAATGTGTTGCATGGCTCATATTAATAATGCACCAAAAATAAAGAGGTGCACTGTGTTGGGGGCACATTTACAAACAACAGTGCAAAAGACGAGATCACATTTGTGTAAAGGGTAATTTTTTCGGATGTCCGCATTCCTGGGATAGTGGACTTTACTTCTGGCAATCAGCATCACCATTTTCCTTGAGGACCCAATATTGTCTGATATACTGACTCTCCATAATCACAAGGTGAGAGTTGTATACCTCTATACAAAAATATCAGCCTAAAGTTACACTTGAGTCTCTTGTGCTTTTTTGTTTTTCAGGTCTCTCTTCACCTTTGAGTGCAGAGTATCCCACAACCAGAGAAAAATTTTTCAGTATTTATATTCACCTCTACGCACACCAGGCAGGTAGATACTTCCCGGCCCGGGACGTTCTATAACGTTCCGCTTCTGGCACCAGCTCACGAACGGAGCACCAGAAGCAGCAGCTGTCAGTTGTCAATTACAGCTGAGACCCCAGTGTAACACACGTGATCGGAGCCGGGTCCGATCGCCAGTGTTAACCCCTTACATGGCGCAGTCAAGAATTACCGCGGGGTGTAAGGGTCTCCCCCCTACACCCTGCCCTAATGCTTGACTGGATCCCCTGTGGATTTGATACCTTGTGTCGCTTACCGGGGGATCCGACCCTCTTCTGGACAGCCACAAGGTCTGCCAAGTGCCCCGGGGCTGCCCGATGTCCTTTCGGGTCTGACTGTAAACTGCATGCTCAGACAGTTTACACTGCTCTACAAAGAATTAGTATTGTAGAGCAGTGTATGGGACTTGAACCAGCGATCGGAGCATCGCTGGTTCAAGTTCAAGTATGTATAAGTAATAAAAGTTAAAGTAATAAAAGTTAGAAATACTAAAGTTTAAACATAAGAATAAATAAATAATAAATACATGAAAATATAAGCCCCTAAAATTTCACTTTCCCATAAAAACACTTACTAAAGTATAAAAACCACAAATCCACAAAAAAAACCCTACATATTTAGTATTGCGCATCCGTAACAATCTGTATAATAAAACAGAACCATTACTGGACCCGCACAGTAAACAGCAAAAAAAAAAATGTTATGAAAAAAGAACATTTTTAATCAATACTTTAAAAAAAAGGGGATTTAAAAGTGATTTAAAAAATGCACTCTAAAATAAGACCACTAAAAAGAACAACTCTTCTCACAAAAAATAAGCCCTTAACCAGATTCGTCAGCCGAAAAATAAAAAAGTTCTGCATATGAAAAGATAGTGATGCTAAAATGAACAAGATTTTCTCCAAATTAGTTTTTATTCAGTAAAATTTAATACACAAAACCCCCCACGTCCGTGACATTCTACATAATAAAACTGAATCGTTATTGGACCCACTAAGTGAACCCTGTAAAAAACAACCTAAAAAACTCTCAGAAAAAAGGATAATTTTTAATTAATTAATACCTTTTAAAAAATGCTCTAAAAAGTGATAAAAAAAGTTACACAATCTAGAATAAGACCACTAAAAAGAACAACGCTTCTTTCAAAAAATAAGCCCTTAACCAGATTTGTCAGCTGAAAAATAAAAAAGTTATGCATATGAAAAGACGGTGATGCTAAAATTAACATTTTCTCCAAATTACTTTTTATTCAGTAAAATTTGGAAAAAAGTAAAAAAATCTATATAAATGAGGTATTTTCTTAATCGTGACGACCCATAGAATCAAAATAACATAGTTTTTTATGGTATGGTAACCATAATGGGGTAATTTAGGAGTCTAGCTATTATTTAGGCCTCTCACAATCAATTAAAAGTTGATCAGGTCCATCTAAATAGGGGTTTGCTGATTTTCCAAAAAATGTGAAAAATGGCACCCAATTTCTGAGCCTTATAACATTCTAGCAAAATATGTGGAATCTTAAAACACCATGCCAACATAAAGCAGACATTTGGTAAATGTAAGTTACGAATTTATTTTGGAGCTATGACTATCTGCATCAAAAGTAGAGAATTTAGAACGTTGAAAATAAAGAATTTTTCTAAATTTTTGCCAAATTTCGTTTTTTTCATAACTAAACACAAAAGATTTCATCCAAATTTTTAAACTAATTTGAAGTACAATGTGTCACGAGAAAACAATCTCAAAATCCCCTGGATATCTTATATCGCTTTAAAGCTATAACCACTTATAGTGACACAGGGCAGATTTGAAGAATGGGACCGTGTCCTAAAGGCCAAAATAGGCTTCAAATATACAGACTATAGAGATGAAAGCTCCCAGAGAAAAAAATATTGCAAGTCATATATTCAACAGATAACATTCCGGTAACGCTATCCTACTAACAATGTGGCGTTTGTTCAAGCGCTAGGAGATGCTTACTTTAGTAAGCAGCTCCTAGTGCCGAAATTTTGGGTGACAGATCCTCTTTAAACTTATATAGGTATTCAAAGTATTCATTGAGCTACCTACCTTTGGATCATGAATTCCGGACAAAGCTTCAAAAGTCTTATCTCCCACCATGACTGCAGCAAGGTTTGCAGTATAACTGGATAGCACTAATAGACAGAATATAGCCCACAGGTTCATAAGTACTCTTCCTGTACAGCATTTGGGGGTTTTACTTGATACAGTCCTTCCAAAAAGAATAGCATAGCATAGATTGAGTGCTGAAGAGTATGAGAAGACTTTCATCCTATTACGTCCATGGGGAGTCATACCAAAAGGACTCTTCCATTCATAGAATGTAAGAAATAATGCAGTAATGTGCAAGGCCACAAATATACCGACCCACATGGACCAGTGTAGAGGCCACATGAAAGCTCCAATAGGGGAGGCAGTGTCCTTCATCCGAACCAAAATACCAAGGCTGGTAGAATAGAATGGACTGGTAAAGTCTATAACGGTGCTCCGTGCAGAGTTTATACTAAAGGATGTTACTGCCATGTGAGCTGTTCCGCTTAATAAGTCTCCAACTAGTCCTGTCCAGCGGTTGCCTTTCCGAGCTCCATATTTTCCATCTCCAACAATGTATAGCTCAAAGTCAAATCCAAGGTCCTCTGCTAGCTTTTCTAATAAATCAATGCAGTAGCCATAACAACAGGTTTTGTATTCTAATGGCACAGAACCATTTGGTAAACCAAGCTCTTCAAATAGCATGTCTAATAAGGCAGAGTTATTTGTGCGAGGGTTTAGGCACATTTGGCCAGCCGGACAGCTGCCATCTGCATCCACATCTCGAGTAAAAACAAAAGGATGTTCCACAAGGGTTACCACCCTAAGCTTTGTTCGTTGTGTAATCATTGGTGCTGGTTCCCGTTTTTGTATGCGGTTTTGCCACACACCTTCTTCTATTTCCATTTTTCCTTCATACCAACCACCCACTGTTACCCAAGTGGGGTCTCCTAAAGAGTCACGCACAAGGCTCCATATCTTGTAGTGATGATCAGTGTGGATCAGATTATTGTTCATTAGGTACACTTGACCTGTCTGTCCTGAGAATGATGTATTCCCTAAGTACCTATGATCAAAAAAGTAGTGTTAAAGTACAACTGTAATGTATGAAAAACTTTCCCTAGTGCTTTAGTATGTAATATTAAACTATTTTCTAATTGATTCCAATTAAAGGGGTTGTCCAGTTTATGATTTTTTAAACACTCCCAGCTGTAGATAAAAAATCTTTAAAGAACATATATTCATCTCCTCCAACCCTCCCCTTCTCCCGCGGCACTGCCTTTCGATGCCCTGCCTCTGTTTTTATAGAGAGGCTTGCAGTGCCATCCTGACTGCTGCCGCATGTCCTCTCCAGCTTATTTTCATACTATAGCAGGAATGCGCAGTAGTCAAAACTTCTCTGCCGGCCTCTGTCTACAAACAGAGGCCTGGCAGTGATGGGCAGTGCTGCGAGACAAAGAGAGTGCAGGAGATGACTGTGTATTCATTATTATTTTTTAAGCCCCTTCTGCATGAAAAATTTGAGGATTGACCTGGGTCCTGTTCAATCTCTCTATATCAATATTGTACAAATATACATACCATGATAAAAGTACCCCATAGGTTAACCTGGCCAATAAAAACATAATAATGTATTGTGTCTTAACCCCCTCCTCCTCGGCAGTGTCTTCAAGAAATTCCATCAAGAAATTCCAAACTAGACCAACCAAAATTCACCATAAAAACATGCTGTACTCATTGGTATAATTAAGTAACTGTACAAAATGAAAAAACTGTTTCTTTGAGCCTTGCCACACAATAAACACATCATCCATACACTTAAGAAAGATATGTATGTAAATTAAAAATGGATTTGGAACAGAATGGACTTGTTGTTCCTCCAAAGACGCCAAAATAAGTTTTTACCACTTGTTTAAAGTGAATAAGAAAGAGAAGAAAGAAAAGCGATACAAGCTCCACATGTGTGAAAGCAGTTTCTGGCTTGGTAAAAAAATATGATTGGTAATCTGCTCACCTTTTCTTGTTGTACAAGCGGTACAACTCGTATAGTAGTTTAGGTATTGTAGTGGTCTCGGCAGCCGACCTGGGTTATTTCCAGCGATAAAATTCGTCGGAGAACAGAGTAGCAAATGTATGGAAATCTTCCAGGCTATCAGCGGCGCCAATCACTCAGAATAGTTCCTTTTCATAAACGAATATCTTTATTCATAGGCTGAATAATACGCGTTTCGAGCCAGGACCGGGCTTTTCCTCAGTTATATGCTGCATAAAATTACATTAAAACATGTCTGACTTATATAATGACCATATACTGATATACTGAGTGATTGGCGCCGCTGATAGCCTGGAAGATTGCCATACATTTACTACTTTTTTTAAAGTGAAGGCATTGAGGGTCAACACAAAATCTAGAGCTTAACAAATAAAGTCAACAAATTTTGCATTCTTCTCTGTATTTTTAAGGATCCAACATATAACCTATACACCTAATACCTGTGGCATTTTAGTATATAATCTTTAGTCATCTATGGACAAGAGCATAACTAAATTTTTGAAAAAATGTTTAAAAGTAAAAAATGTAATGTACTTTATAAATGTATTTTTATATTGTTTGGGATAATGCACATTAGTAAAGTCACAATACAGTTATAATACACAGTGGCGTAATGGGGCAGGTATAATGCACACATGGTGATGTCACAGTATAAGGATAATACACATAGTGATATCTCAGTACAGAGAGAATATACACAGTGATGCCACAGTACATGGTTAATACAAACAGTGTTGTCGATGTATGGGGATAATGCACACAGTGATATGACAGCACAGGGTTAATACACACAGCGATCTCACATCACAGGGAAAATACACACAGTGATGTCAGAGAACTCTATATACTCGAGTATAAACTGACTCGAATACAGGTTAAATTATCTTATTTTATCACAAAAAAACTATGAAAACCTAGTGAATTGAGTATAAGCCTAGAGTGGGAAATGCATTGGTGCCAGCCCATATAGCCGGGCAGCTCGTGCCCAAAGAATATATCCTACCTCCTGCTCCCAGTATATTACCAGGTCATGCCCCCAGTATATAGCCAGCAGCACCCTAGTATATAGCCAGCCAGATCCTCAGTATATAGCCAGCCCAAGCCCCCCAGTATATATCTTGGTCAATCCCTAAAGCAACAAGCCCCTAGTTTAGAGCCAGCCCCTGTCCCCAGTATATAGTCATCCAGCCAGCCCCCTTATTAAGCCAGCACCTACCCCCGGTAGTACTGAAAGTAAATCTCCTCTATCCGGTTGCCCACCACAGGTCTTCTCTTCTTCCATCAGCAGTTGCAGGTCCGTGTGCGCCGGTCGGCACACACTATGATGTTACATCATAGTCTGCGCGGCTGGTGGGAACGGATGATGGAAGAAAGGTGAGTTTGAGTTTTTGTGCTGAAAAACTCAGCTTATACTCGAGTATATATACGGTATACAGCTAATACACACTGTTAAAGGGGTTATTGGAGATTAATAATTAAATTAGGGACGGGCTGGGCGGGCTTTTTAAAAATAATAAACATGTACTCACCTCCTCACATGATATCCCGTGCCGCGGTCTGTCTGATCCGTGCCCCTGTTTGTTTACAGGAGCACAGAAGCTGCGCACAGGGAGCTTCCGGCCAGAATCTCTCACCCAACACCATCTCCCAGAGTCCTACAATGCTGAGAGATAGGGACTGTTGGGAGTGGCCGGCCGAAAGCTCCCTGTGCGCTGCTTCTGTGCCCTGGTAAACAAACAGATAGATACTTCAGGCTGGATCTCATGCTAGTCCACGGGTTAAGGTAGATTCTATTGGTCTGTTCTTAAGTTGAATTTGTATGTAAGTTGGAACTGTATATTTTATAATTGTAACCCCAGAAAAATGTTTTTGGTCTCTGTGACAATTGGATTTTAAACATGTTGTCATAAGAACCAGGATTAACAATAAATCTTAATTGCAGACACATCTGATAACTGTTATAGCTGATCATTGTAGCCTTAGGCTAAAGTACAGTAAGTTACCAATATCCAAAGGTCCATTTGTAACTAGGGGTCGTCTGTAAGTCGGATGTTGTTAAGTAGGGGACCACCTGTATATGTAAAAGTTAAAAAAAATTTTTAGGAATCTAGTTTTCATAAAATGTATTATTATTTTTTTATACAAAGGCATCCATATATGGTATAATCTATCTTATAGTGCTGAACATACAATAAAAGGATATGTTAAAACATACATAATAGACAGGACAGTGAAGTGTGAGCCGGGCAATCATCAAATTTTTCTGCTGTGCTCACACTTCACCGTCCTGGCTATTAAGAATATTTTAACATATCATTTTATTATATGTTCGGCACTATAAGATAGGTTATACCATATATTCGATACGTCAGTGTAGAGTTAGTAACATGTTTTTTCAGTGACTATATAATAGAGGCAGTCCCAGGGTTACATACAAGGTTTGTTCTTAAGTTGAATTTATTTGTAAGTCGGAACTGTATATTTTATAATTGTAACCCCAGACAGAATATTTTTTGGTCTCTGTGACAATTGATTTTTAAAAATGTTGGATTGTCATAAGAACAGGGATTAACAATAAAGCTTCATTGCAGAAACCTGTGATAACTGTTATAGCTGTTTATTATAGCCTAGGGCTAAAGTACAGTAAAATATCAAAATCCTGAGGTCCGTTTGTAAGTAGTGGTCTTCTGTAAGTTGGGTTGTCTTAAGTAGGGGACCGCCTGTAGTATTATAATCACTCCAATTGGTATAGGACGCTCTAAGGGACAGATATGTGATTTCTATTCAGGGTTCTCTAATGCACAGTCCCCAAAATATGGGTTCTCCCATAACTTTAAAGTATGAAAGTGATCTGTGACAATGATGCAATCTTTCCACTAGCGATGACTGATGATCCATAGTCATTGTTACATGCATCGGTGTAAAAAAGATTATTAGAAAGATCTCTGGCCATTCACATATTTTCATATTGTACCATAAAACTATTTTTCCACAGTGAATAACTCTGAGCTTGATAAACTCTCCCTGTGATTTAATCCACATATTACCTTAATTTGTTTTCAGCTTTGGTGTCTTCTTTGGTGACGCTCCAGAATTTATTAATTTCTTTGTTGTTCCAAAACCTTAAAAACTTCCTTTTTATTAATTGCTTTTTATTTATCCACATTTGTTTTTTTCCTGTCTCCAACACTTTTATTCCCATAATATATGCATCTTTCACAATACCTATTTGCAATATCTTTAAAAAGTCTACTTTTATATTATATATATTAGCAAGCTTATGTCAAGTACATTCTCCAAGTCTGTGAGCTGTAAAGCTTGTTAAGCCGATTACATTTAGTCTTCGTGAAGATCAATGTTTCTGTAACCCCTTAAAAAGTACAACATTACTATAAAACAAATGTCTGATTGTGGGAAGTCTTCCTCAAGGGACACCCTATGACCACTCCCCCTCAGCTGCCCAACTCCCTTGTGTGTTTCATTTATCATGCTTCATCTAGTGGTAATTGTGACAAGAAAAATGCTGATTGGTATTAACCTTGTTTTCCTATAACATTTCTCCCAATCTTTGATTACTGTTTGGTTAACTTTTTATAACCTGTGAATATGTTATATTAGGACTTTTCTATCTTGGTTTTGTTTGTGATGGCCCCTCTATAATAAAGACAGTAACTCACCTAGACAGGTACATACCAGAAGATTCACTTTCTGATGTCTGTTTGTCGTTGCAGTTCACCATGGTCTGAATAAGTGCAAGATCTGGTCTCACCTGTACTGCGCTGGTGATTGCACGGGTGATCAACCCAACTGCATCTCTAATAAATTTTTCCAGACTTGGTCGACTGACCTCTCCATAAGCCAGTAACCCAGGGGGCATCCCATCTGTCTGCATTTCTTCCACATTAAGAGGTTGTCCAACCATCCAATGAAACTCTTGTGGTTCCATCCCACTGTCGTGGGCAGCCTTGAATACTAAAGAAGATCGATGCGCATCACATCCATGCAGAAGTAACGGAATCTCAAGATCCTTTATGGCCTCAAAGTGGTGCTGCAGGTAAGCTCCAACAGCAGATTCATTGAGTGAGCGAATGTTGAGGATGTCACGTGCTATCATACTAGTATTGGTTGTAAAATAGTCAAGAATAGTAGCGGTTTCCCATGGATGACAGTTGATCACCAGAAGTTCCTCCCAGCTGCTGTTTTGTACAACACTACTCAAAATTTCCATGAGGGAACCCACCGAGCTTCGAGTATCCATACACAGATGGAAGGGGTTCTAGATAGAAGAAAAAGGAAACTTAAAAAGGTATATCCCATGAGCATTCAAATTATGCAAAGTGGAACAGAATTTTTTTTATACAAAGATCCGCTTAATAGCCACTAAAGATACTGGCCATTAACCAAAACCGCTGTTCATTTTTTAACAGTGTCAAATATGAACCTTTTAAATTTAAATGTTAGGCTTCTGGATGCTACATAATGTATGTAATTCTTTGTACTCTTAATTCAAAGAACATAAAACCTATATAGAACATGGATAGCCATTTGAGATTTCTGAAGAGGATGCCAGTTGGCTTATATACAGTGGGCCAGAGCCTTTTAGTATATACAGGCACCAGAATGCTGCCAGGGGGTTTTAAGACTGGTGTTGGAGACGCCAGTCTTAATAATTTCCCCAAGTGTCATTATGAACTGGCTACCATTTGTGTGTACAAGGGGAATAATGCAAATAAATGATTTTCAGCATGTAAACCTAGTTTTGAACATATAATATCTACCTATTGGTATAATAGTAGTTGCTTATGAGGCATTTAATAGCCTGGTTTATAAACACAAAGCATAGTAGGTATCTCAGATGTGCTCTATGAATTCCCTGTGAGAAACACACTTTGCATTTAATGTTCTATGTTTTATATAGATAATATAGAACATTGCACTGTTACATGCTACATGGGCATACATAGATTACTTATAGAACATAGTTCTGGGTCAAATACACAAAGGTTTTTGGGACAGAGAAAATAATGGAAGAAGATATGATTCTCTACAGTTGTTTGTTGCACAGTATCAGATACAGCTAGGACTTACAAGGTAATCAGCTAGGGGTGCCATTTAAACATCACTGGCACAGGGTGACTGCATATATATTTTAGAAAAACAACACTGTTAATGCCTGGTAAGAAAATACAAATTAGATAGAACACTAAACTGTTGAAAATGTGTGGTTCCGAAGTTGAGTTATTCTCCTCATTATCTTGTGTTTAATAGAAGGTAACTGACCGCAGAAAGAACCTCCCCCTACTGTCCTGTCTGTGGTAGGGAACAAAGATTGTTAAACCCTACCCCTTTGATAAACCATGTCAGGGGTGGATATATACAGCACACAGATCCTATGCGAGGCCAGCATATGGCCCCTTACTTCACTCAAGTGTTTGGCTTCATGCACATGACCATGTGCTTCATTCAGGCCGAACTCGTGGAGAAGAGAGGGCTATGAGTGCTCTTCATCCCTCCATAGGAAGCTGATAGGATGCACTACATATCAGGTCCAAAATAGGACCTGCCCTATTCCAATGATATAACTGATAATGACAATAGGGTAAACACCATGATCAGGCTTCACGGGGTATGGGGAGGGACAGGACAACTTACCCCACTATATGTGCATATAGAGGGATACATCCTATTCCTCTGTAGCAAGGGTTATTTGGAACCTTGTAACCAGTACAAATAATGTGATGTGAACCTAGCCTTGGGAACTGACATTAGTACAGGGGTGTCCTTTCCCAACAGGTCCACGTGTTGCACAAACCAAAACTTATTAGGAAATACTAGGTTCCCTGGTGTGGTAGGTAACTGACCATTTGTTTACTTCCTGAAACTTTTTATGCTTCCATATGTACTTTGCATGTCTGAGCACTGTAAATATATCACCATTGTGTACATAGTGACATTAGTACATTATTCTAAAAAATACTTGTATTGATGCCCTCTTTTACTAAACACACAGCCAATGTTTCTCTCAATTCCCTCACCCCCCTTACCCTTCATTCTTGACAGGCCTGGAAGAGCAGTTTCAGCGGCAGTTAGGGTAGCTTGACTGTGTGCTGAAACTGACACCATCTTTAGCAACAGAGGGCATCAATTTTTTTTTACAAGAATGTATGGGGATCAAAGAAACATAAATAATGTATATTTATTTGTTTTTGTTTGGTGCAAGTTGCGTCACATTATTTGATAGTGTTGCATGCTCATAACCCGTTCGCGGCGTAGAATGGCGCGGCAGGTAGATACTTCCCAACAAATGCCGTTCTCTTATAGCACACATTATGGAGCCGGCACCATACAGTACAGGATTTCGCGTGCATGGCATATCGCAGCTGACCCTGCACTAACATCCGTGACTGTAGATTCGTCTGATCATGGGTGTTAACCCTTTAAATTTCTGAGGTGGATCACGCACTTGTTCAACCTTTAAACAAAATAAAAAATTTTTAAAACAATAAAGTTTTGTACAATAAAATTTAATAATTAAAAAACACAAAAAACCCACACAGATCTCATATTGTCTCACCCATAACAATCTGTATAATAAATCCGAAACATTATTGAACCCGCTGAGTTAACAAGAACCCGAAAAAATTGCCAAAAATTTTAATTTTTCATCAAATCCCTTCACATAAAATGTTCAAAAAAGTGATCAAACAAAGTTACAAGCACCAAAATGGTACCACTGAAAAGAACAACTTATTACACAAAAAAGCGCATAACCAGCTCAAAAAAATTATGCTTCTGAAAAATGGAAATGGTAAAACAAATGCGATTTTCTCTATTTTAATTTTTCTTCAGTAAAATTGGACAAATATAAAGAAAACTATATTTCAAAGTGAGTTGAAAGCTGAGCAGGTTAGTAAATGTTAATTATCAAGTCATTTTGGTTTTAAGACCATGGGCACACTTACGTAGGGTCCGCCGACCGCATTTTTGTTGGGTTTCCCGACTTTTTCCGTTTTGTGCCGCATTTAACAGGGGGTTTTGGCCAATCATGCGACTTTCATGCGACACAAATGGGGGGGCATGGCCGTCGGACAACCCGACTGATTCGGACTTAGCACGGGATTTAACATTCAAAATTGTGTCGCAAGCCATGCACCTACATGCACCGGGAAGAAGATAGTGAAATCCCGCGAGACGGGTAAGTAAATGTGCCCCTATGTGTTGAAATACAAAATATTTTGAATTTGCAAAAATCAGGAATTTTTTCCAATTTTCATTATTTTCATAAATAAACACAAGACATATCAACCAAAATGTTTAACTAACACAAAGTGTAATGTGTTACGAGAAAACATTCTCAAAATCTCCAGGATATGTCAAAGCGTTTCAAAGTTATAACCACTTATATTGACAGATTTAAAAAAGGAAGGTGCAAAAAAGTCATTAAAGGGTACATTGATTAGGTCAGTTTTCAGGATGTGAACACAGTTGACGTTATACACTACCTGGTGTGGTTTCTGGACAAATATAATCCACTTACGTATAATACACTTCTCTTACTGTGTATTTAAAGAGAAAATGATCCCAGGACTACCAGTTTGGTTTCACTGGTACAAGGGAAAGGGGTCAAACAGCCTTTTAGCGTTGTGAGCAAGTATTGTCCCAACCCAGAATGTTGTGTGGGCCACTCTCACACTTCCTGTGTCCCCCGAGCCCATGTGTTCAGGGTGGCTGTGAAAACGATATTAAGTTGACTTTACAGTAGGGGGTGTGAAATGTCACAAGGCCTCAATAGAATGAAGCTATGTAAAGATTAAAAGGATTCTAGGCTTAACAAACATAAATAGTGTTGTGCCTGTTTAGTAATGCAGCTCAACTCCACTGAAGTGAAATA
>WNYA01004442.1:0-18775 GCA_019512145.1 Engystomops pustulosus | reverse complement strand
TATTTCACTTCAGTGGAGTTGAGCTGCATTACTAAACAGGCACAACACTATTTATGTTTGTTAAGCCTAGAATCCTTTTAATCTTTACATAGCTTCATTCTATTGAGGCCTTGTGACATTTCACACCCCCTACTGTAAAGTCAACTTAATATCGTTTTCACAGCCACCCTGAACACATGGGCTCGGGGGACACAGGAAGTGTGAGAGTGGCCCACACAACATTCTGGGTTGGGACAATACTTGCTCACAACGCTAAAAGGCTGTTTGACCCCTTTCCCTTGTACCAGTGAAACCAAACTGGTAGTCCTGGGATCATTTTCTCTTTAAATACACAGTAAGAGAAGTGTATTATACGTAAGTGGATTATATTTGTCCAGAAACCACACCAGGTAGTGTATAACGTCAACTGTGTTCACATCCTGAAAACTGACCTAATCAATGTACCCTTTAATGACTTTTTTGCACCTTCCTTTTTTAAATCTGTCAATATAAGTGGTTATAACTTTGAAACGCTTTGACATATCCTGGAGATTTTGAGAATGTTTTCTCGTAACACATTACACTTTGTGTTAGTTAAACATTTTGGTTGATATGTCTTGTGTTTATTTATGAAAATAATGAAAATTGGAAAAAATTCCTGATTTTTGCAAATTCAAAATATTTTGTATTTCAACACATAGGGGCACATTTACTTACCCGTCTCGCGGGATTTCACTATCTTCTTCCCGGTGCATGTAGGTGCATGGCTTGCGACACAATTTTGAATGTTAAATCCCGTGCTAAGTCCGAATCAGTCGGGTTGTCCGACGGCCATGCCCCCCCATTTGTGTCGCATGAAAGTCGCATGATTGGCCAAAACCCCCTGTTAAATGCGGCACAAAACGGAAAAAGTCGGGAAACCCAACAAAAATGCGGTCGGCGGACCCTACGTAAGTGTGCCCATGGTCTTAAAACCAAAATGACTTGATAATTAACATTTACTAACCTGCTCAGCTTTCAACTCACTTTGAAATATAGTTTTCTTTATATTTGTCCAATTTTACTGAAGAAAAATTAAAATAGAGAAAATCGCATTTGTTTTACCATTTCCATTTTTCAGAAGCATAATTTTTTTGAGCTGGTTATGCGCTTTTTTGTGTAATAAGTTGTTCTTTTCAGTGGTACCATTTTGGTGCTTGTAACTTTGTTTGATCACTTTTTTGAACATTTTATGTGAAGGGATTTGATGAAAAATTAAAATTTTTGGCAATTTTTTCGGGTTCTTGTTAACTCAGCGGGTTCAATAATGTTTCGGATTTATTATACAGATTGTTATGGGTGAGACAATATGAGATCTGTGTGGGTTTTTTGTGTTTTTTAATTATTAAATTTTATTGTACAAAACTTTATTGTTTTAAAAATTTTTTATTTTGTTTAAAGGTTGAACAAGTGCGTGATCCACCTCAGAAATTTAAAGGGTTAACACCCATGATCAGACGAATCTACAGTCACGGATGTTAGTGCAGGGTCAGCTGCGATATGCCATGCACGCGAAATCCTGTACTGTATGGTGCCGGCTCCATAATGTGTGCTATAAGAGAACGGCATTTGTTGGGAAGTATCTACCTGCCGCGCCATTCTACGCCGCGAACGGGTTATGAGCATGCAACACTATCAAATAATGTGACGCAACTTGCACCAAACAAAAACAAATAAATATACATTATTTATGTTTCTTTGATCCCCATACATTCTTGTAAAAAAAAATTGATGCCCTCTGTTGCTAAAGATGGTGTCAGTTTCAGCACACAGTCAAGCTACCCTAACTGCCGCTGAAACTGCTCTTCCAGGCCTGTCAAGAATGAAGGGTAAGGGGGGTGAGGGAATTGAGAGAAACATTGGCTGTGTGTTTAGTAAAAGAGGGCATCAATACAAGTATTTTTTAGAATAATGTACTAATGTCACTATGTACACAATGGTGATATATTTACAGTGCTCAGACATGCAAAGTACATATGGAAGCATAAAAAGTTTCAGGAAGTAAACAAATGGTCAGTTACCTACCACACCAGGGAACCTAGTATTTCCTAATAAGTTTTGGTTTGTGCAACACGTGGACCTGTTGGGAAAGGACACCCCTGTACTAATGTCAGTTCCCAAGGCTAGGTTCACATCACATTATTTGTACTGGTTACAAGGTTCCAAATAACCCTTGCTACAGAGGAATAGGATGTATCCCTCTATATGCACATATAGTGGGGTAAGTTGTCCTGTCCCTCCCCATACCCCGTGAAGCCTGATCATGGTGTTTACCCTATTGTCATTATCAGTTATATCATTGGAATAGGGCAGGTCCTATTTTGGACCTGATATGTAGTGCATCCTATCAGCTTCCTATGGAGGGATGAAGAGCACTCATAGCCCTCTCTTCTCCACGAGTTCGGCCTGAATGAAGCACATGGTCATGTGCATGAAGCCAAACACTTGAGTGAAGTAAGGGGCCATATGCTGGCCTCGCATAGGATCTGTGTGCTGTATATATCCACCCCTGACATGGTTTATCAAAGGGGTAGGGTTTAACAATCTTTGTTCCCTACCACAGACAGGACAGTAGGGGGAGGTTCTTTCTGCGGTCAGTTACCTTCTATTAAACACAAGATAATGAGGAGAATAACTCAACTTCGGAACCACACATTTTCAACAGTTTAGTGTTCTATCTAATTTGTATTTTCTTACCAGGCATTAACAGTGTTGTTTTTCTAAAATATATATGCAGTCACCCTGTGCCAGTGATGTTTAAATGGCACCCCTAGCTGATTACCTTGTAAGTCCTAGCTGTATCTGATACTGTGCAACAAACAACTGTAGAGAATCATATCTTCTTCCATTATTTTCTCTGTCCCAAAAACCTTTGTGTATTTGACCCAGAACTATGTTCTATAAGTAATCTATGTATGCCCATGTAGCATGTAACAGTGCAATGTTCTATATTATCTATATAAAACATAGAACATTAAATGCAAAGTGTGTTTCTCACAGGGAATTCATAGAGCACATCTGAGATACCTACTATGCTTTGTGTTTATAAACCAGGCTATTAAATGCCTCATAAGCAACTACTATTATACCAATAGGTAGATATTATATGTTCAAAACTAGGTTTACATGCTGAAAATCATTTATTTGCATTATTCCCCTTGTACACACAAATGGTAGCCAGTTCATAATGACACTTGGGGAAATTATTAAGACTGGCGTCTCCAACACCAGTCTTAAAACCCCCTGGCAGCATTCTGGTGCCTGTATATACTAAAAGGCTCTGGCCCACTGTATATAAGCCAACTGGCATCCTCTTCAGAAATCTCAAATGGCTATCCATGTTCTATATAGGTTTTATGTTCTTTGAATTAAGAGTACAAAGAATTACATACATTATGTAGCATCCAGAAGCCTAACATTTAAATTTAAAAGGTTCATATTTGACACTGTTAAAAAATGAACAGCGGTTTTGGTTAATGGCCAGTATCTTTAGTGGCTATTAAGCGGATCTTTGTATAAAAAAAATTCTGTTCCACTTTGCATAATTTGAATGCTCATGGGATATACCTTTTTAAGTTTCCTTTTTCTTCTATCTAGAACCCCTTCCATCTGTGTATGGATACTCGAAGCTCGGTGGGTTCCCTCATGGAAATTTTGAGTAGTGTTGTACAAAACAGCAGCTGGGAGGAACTTCTGGTGATCAACTGTCATCCATGGGAAACCGCTACTATTCTTGACTATTTTACAACCAATACTAGTATGATAGCACGTGACATCCTCAACATTCGCTCACTCAATGAATCTGCTGTTGGAGCTTACCTGCAGCACCACTTTGAGGCCATAAAGGATCTTGAGATTCCGTTACTTCTGCATGGATGTGATGCGCATCGATCTTCTTTAGTATTCAAGGCTGCCCACGACAGTGGGATGGAACCACAAGAGTTTCATTGGATGGTTGGACAACCTCTTAATGTGGAAGAAATGCAGACAGATGGGATGCCCCCTGGGTTACTGGCTTATGGAGAGGTCAGTCGACCAAGTCTGGAAAAATTTATTAGAGATGCAGTTGGGTTGATCACCCGTGCAATCACCAGCGCAGTACAGGTGAGACCAGATCTTGCACTTATTCAGACCATGGTGAACTGCAACGACAAACAGACATCAGAAAGTGAATCTTCTGGTATGTACCTGTCTAGGTGAGTTACTGTCTTTATTATAGAGGGGCCATCACAAACAAAACCAAGATAGAAAAGTCCTAATATAACATATTCACAGGTTATAAAAAGTTAACCAAACAGTAATCAAAGATTGGGAGAAATGTTATAGGAAAACAAGGTTAATACCAATCAGCATTTTTCTTGTCACAATTACCACTAGATGAAGCATGATAAATGAAACACACAAGGGAGTTGGGCAGCTGAGGGGGAGTGGTCATAGGGTGTCCCTTGAGGAAGACTTCCCACAATCAGACATTTGTTTTATAGTAATGTTGTACTTTTTAAGGGGTTACAGAAACATTGATCTTCACGAAGACTAAATGTAATCGGCTTAACAAGCTTTACAGCTCACAGACTTGGAGAATGTACTTGACATAAGCTTGCTAATATATATAATATAAAAGTAGACTTTTTAAAGATATTGCAAATAGGTATTGTGAAAGATGCATATATTATGGGAATAAAAGTGTTGGAGACAGGAAAAAAACAAATGTGGATAAATAAAAAGCAATTAATAAAAAGGAAGTTTTTAAGGTTTTGGAACAACAAAGAAATTAATAAATTCTGGAGCGTCACCAAAGAAGACACCAAAGCTGAAAACAAATTAAGGTAATATGTGGATTAAATCACAGGGAGAGTTTATCAAGCTCAGAGTTATTCACTGTGGAAAAATAGTTTTATGGTACAATATGAAAATATGTGAATGGCCAGAGATCTTTCTAATAATCTTTTTTACACCGATGCATGTAACAATGACTATGGATCATCAGTCATCGCTAGTGGAAAGATTGCATCATTGTCACAGATCACTTTCATACTTTAAAGTTATGGGAGAACCCATATTTTGGGGACTGTGCATTAGAGAACCCTGAATAGAAATCACATATCTGTCCCTTAGAGCGTCCTATACCAATTGGAGTGATTATAATACTACAGGCGGTCCCCTACTTAAGACAACCCAACTTACAGAAGACCACTACTTACAAACGGACCTCAGGATTTTGATATTTTACTGTACTTTAGCCCTAGGCTATAATAAACAGCTATAACAGTTATCACAGGTTTCTGCAATGAAGCTTTATTGTTAATCCCTGTTCTTATGACAATCCAACATTTTTAAAAATCAATTGTCACAGAGACCAAAAAATATTCTGTCTGGGGTTACAATTATAAAATATACAGTTCCGACTTACAAATAAATTCAACTTAAGAACAAACCTTGTATGTAACCCTGGGACTGCCTCTATTATATAGTCACTGAAAAAACATGTTACTAACTCTACACTGACGTATCGAATATATGGTATAACCTATCTTATAGTGCCGAACATATAATAAAATGATATGTTAAAATATTCTTAATAGCCAGGACGGTGAAGTGTGAGCACAGCAGAAAAATTTGATGATTGCCCGGCTCACACTTCACTGTCCTGTCTATTATGTATGTTTTAACATATCCTTTTATTGTATGTTCAGCACTATAAGATAGATTATACCATATATGGATGCCTTTGTATAAAAAAATAATAATACATTTTATGAAAACTAGATTCCTAAAAATTTTTTTTAACTTTTACATATACAGGTGGTCCCCTACTTAACAACATCCGACTTACAGACGACCCCTAGTTACAAATGGACCTTTGGATATTGGTAACTTACTGTACTTTAGCCTAAGGCTACAATGATCAGCTATAACAGTTATCAGATGTGTCTGCAATTAAGATTTATTGTTAATCCTGGTTCTTATGACAACATGTTTAAAATCCAATTGTCACAGAGACCAAAAACATTTTTCTGGGGTTACAATTATAAAATATACAGTTCCAACTTACATACAAATTCAACTTAAGAACAGACCAATAGAATCTACCTTAACCCGTGGACTAGCATGAGATCCAGCCTGAAGTATCTATCTGTTTGTTTACCAGGGCACAGAAGCAGCGCACAGGGAGCTTTCGGCCGGCCACTCCCAACAGTCCCTATCTCTCAGCATTGTAGGACTCTGGGAGATGGTGTTGGGTGAGAGATTCTGGCCGGAAGCTCCCTGTGCGCAGCTTCTGTGCTCCTGTAAACAAACAGGGGCACGGATCAGACAGACCGCGGCACGGGATATCATGTGAGGAGGTGAGTACATGTTTATTATTTTTAAAAAGCCCGCCCAGCCCGTCCCTAATTTAATTATTAATCTCCAATAACCCCTTTAACAGTGTGTATTAGCTGTATACCGTATATATACTCGAGTATAAGCTGAGTTTTTCAGCACAAAAACTCAAACTCACCTTTCTTCCATCATCCGTTCCCACCAGCCGCGCAGACTATGATGTAACATCATAGTGTGTGCCGACCGGCGCACACGGACCTGCAACTGCTGATGGAAGAAGAGAAGACCTGTGGTGGGCAACCGGATAGAGGAGATTTACTTTCAGTACTACCGGGGGTAGGTGCTGGCTTAATAAGGGGGCTGGCTGGATGACTATATACTGGGGACAGGGGCTGGCTCTAAACTAGGGGCTTGTTGCTTTAGGGATTGACCAAGATATATACTGGGGGGCTTGGGCTGGCTATATACTGAGGATCTGGCTGGCTATATACTAGGGTGCTGCTGGCTATATACTGGGGGCATGACCTGGTAATATACTGGGAGCAGGAGGTAGGATATATTCTTTGGGCACGAGCTGCCCGGCTATATGGGCTGGCACCAATGCATTTCCCACTCTAGGCTTATACTCAATTCACTAGGTTTTCATAGTTTTTTTGTGATAAAATAAGATAATTTAACCTGTATTCGAGTCAGTTTATACTCGAGTATATAGAGTTCTCTGACATCACTGTGTGTATTTTCCCTGTGATGTGAGATCGCTGTGTGTATTAACCCTGTGCTGTCATATCACTGTGTGCATTATCCCCATACATCGACAACACTGTTTGTATTAACCATGTACTGTGGCATCACTGTGTATATTCTCTCTGTACTGAGATATCACTATGTGTATTATCCTTATACTGTGACATCACCATGTGTGCATTATACCTGCCCCATTACGCCACTGTGTATTATAACTGTATTGTGACTTTACTAATGTGCATTATCCCAAACAATATAAAAATACATTTATAAAGTACATTACATTTTTTACTTTTAAACATTTTTTCAAAAATTTAGTTATGCTCTTGTCCATAGATGACTAAAGATTATATACTAAAATGCCACAGGTATTAGGTGTATAGGTTATATGTTGGATCCTTAAAAATACAGAGAAGAATGCAAAATTTGTTGACTTTATTTGTTAAGCTCTAGATTTTGTGTTGACCCTCAATGCCTTCACTTTAAAAAAAGTAGTAAATGTATGGCAATCTTCCAGGCTATCAGCGGCGCCAATCACTCAGTATATCAGTATATGGTCATTATATAAGTCAGACATGTTTTAATGTAATTTTATGCAGCATATAACTGAGGAAAAGCCCGGTCCTGGCTCGAAACGCGTATTATTCAGCCTATGAATAAAGATATTCGTTTATGAAAAGGAACTATTCTGAGTGATTGGCGCCGCTGATAGCCTGGAAGATTTCCATACATTTGCTACTCTGTTCTCCGACGAATTTTATCGCTGGAAATAACCCAGGTCGGCTGCCGAGACCACTACAATACCTAAACTACTATACGAGTTGTACCGCTTGTACAACAAGAAAAGGTGAGCAGATTACCAATCATATTTTTTTACCAAGCCAGAAACTGCTTTCACACATGTGGAGCTTGTATCGCTTTTCTTTCTTCTCTTTCTTATTCACTTTAAACAAGTGGTAAAAACTTATTTTGGCGTCTTTGGAGGAACAACAAGTCCATTCTGTTCCAAATCCATTTTTAATTTACATACATATCTTTCTTAAGTGTATGGATGATGTGTTTATTGTGTGGCAAGGCTCAAAGAAACAGTTTTTTCATTTTGTACAGTTACTTAATTATACCAATGAGTACAGCATGTTTTTATGGTGAATTTTGGTTGGTCTAGTTTGGAATTTCTTGATGGAATTTCTTGAAGACACTGCCGAGGAGGAGGGGGTTAAGACACAATACATTATTATGTTTTTATTGGCCAGGTTAACCTATGGGGTACTTTTATCATGGTATGTATATTTGTACAATATTGATATAGAGAGATTGAACAGGACCCAGGTCAATCCTCAAATTTTTCATGCAGAAGGGGCTTAAAAAATAATAATGAATACACAGTCATCTCCTGCACTCTCTTTGTCTCGCAGCACTGCCCATCACTGCCAGGCCTCTGTTTGTAGACAGAGGCCGGCAGAGAAGTTTTGACTACTGCGCATTCCTGCTATAGTATGAAAATAAGCTGGAGAGGACATGCGGCAGCAGTCAGGATGGCACTGCAAGCCTCTCTATAAAAACAGAGGCAGGGCATCGAAAGGCAGTGCCGCGGGAGAAGGGGAGGGTTGGAGGAGATGAATATATGTTCTTTAAAGATTTTTTATCTACAGCTGGGAGTGTTTAAAAAATCATAAACTGGACAACCCCTTTAATTGGAATCAATTAGAAAATAGTTTAATATTACATACTAAAGCACTAGGGAAAGTTTTTCATACATTACAGTTGTACTTTAACACTACTTTTTTGATCATAGGTACTTAGGGAATACATCATTCTCAGGACAGACAGGTCAAGTGTACCTAATGAACAATAATCTGATCCACACTGATCATCACTACAAGATATGGAGCCTTGTGCGTGACTCTTTAGGAGACCCCACTTGGGTAACAGTGGGTGGTTGGTATGAAGGAAAAATGGAAATAGAAGAAGGTGTGTGGCAAAACCGCATACAAAAACGGGAACCAGCACCAATGATTACACAACGAACAAAGCTTAGGGTGGTAACCCTTGTGGAACATCCTTTTGTTTTTACTCGAGATGTGGATGCAGATGGCAGCTGTCCGGCTGGCCAAATGTGCCTAAACCCTCGCACAAATAACTCTGCCTTATTAGACATGCTATTTGAAGAGCTTGGTTTACCAAATGGTTCTGTGCCATTAGAATACAAAACCTGTTGTTATGGCTACTGCATTGATTTATTAGAAAAGCTAGCAGAGGACCTTGGATTTGACTTTGAGCTATACATTGTTGGAGATGGAAAATATGGAGCTCGGAAAGGCAACCGCTGGACAGGACTAGTTGGAGACTTATTAAGCGGAACAGCTCACATGGCAGTAACATCCTTTAGTATAAACTCTGCACGGAGCACCGTTATAGACTTTACCAGTCCATTCTATTCTACCAGCCTTGGTATTTTGGTTCGGATGAAGGACACTGCCTCCCCTATTGGAGCTTTCATGTGGCCTCTACACTGGTCCATGTGGGTCGGTATATTTGTGGCCTTGCACATTACTGCATTATTTCTTACATTCTATGAATGGAAGAGTCCTTTTGGTATGACTCCCCATGGACGTAATAGGATGAAAGTCTTCTCATACTCTTCAGCACTCAATCTATGCTATGCTATTCTTTTTGGAAGGACTGTATCAAGTAAAACCCCCAAATGCTGTACAGGAAGAGTACTTATGAACCTGTGGGCTATATTCTGTCTATTAGTGCTATCCAGTTATACTGCAAACCTTGCTGCAGTCATGGTGGGAGATAAGACTTTTGAAGCTTTGTCCGGAATTCATGATCCAAAGGTAGGTAGCTCAATGAATACTTTGAATACCTATATAAGTTTAAAGAGGATCTGTCACCCAAAATTTCGGCACTAGGAGCTGCTTACTAAAGTAAGCATCTCCTAGCGCTTGAACAAACGCCACATTGTTAGTAGGATAGCGTTACCGGAATGTTATCTGTTGAATATATGACTTGCAATATTTTTTTCTCTGGGAGCTTTCATCTCTATAGTCTGTATATTTGAAGCCTATTTTGGCCTTTAGGACACGGTCCCATTCTTCAAATCTGCCCTGTGTCACTATAAGTGGTTATAGCTTTAAAGCGATATAAGATATCCAGGGGATTTTGAGATTGTTTTCTCGTGACACATTGTACTTCAAATTAGTTTAAAAATTTGGATGAAATCTTTTGTGTTTAGTTATGAAAAAAACGAAATTTGGCAAAAATTTAGAAAAATTCTTTATTTTCAACGTTCTAAATTCTCTACTTTTGATGCAGATAGTCATAGCTCCAAAATAAATTCGTAACTTACATTTACCAAATGTCTGCTTTATGTTGGCATGGTGTTTTAAGATTCCACATATTTTGCTAGAATGTTATAAGGCTCAGAAATTGGGTGCCATTTTTCACATTTTTTGGAAAATCAGCAAACCCCTATTTAGATGGACCTGATCAACTTTTAATTGATTGTGAGAGGCCTAAATAATAGCTAGACTCCTAAATTACCCCATTATGGTTACCATACCATAAAAAACTATGTTATTTTGATTCTATGGGTCGTCACGATTAAGAAAATACCTCATTTATATAGATTTTTTTACTTTTTTCCAAATTTTACTGAATAAAAAGTAATTTGGAGAAAATGTTAATTTTAGCATCACCGTCTTTTCATATGCATAACTTTTTTATTTTTCAGCTGACAAATCTGGTTAAGGGCTTATTTTTTGAAAGAAGCGTTGTTCTTTTTAGTGGTCTTATTCTAGATTGTGTAACTTTTTTTATCACTTTTTAGAGCATTTTTTAAAAGGTATTAATTAATTAAAAATTATCCTTTTTTCTGAGAGTTTTTTAGGTTGTTTTTTACAGGGTTCACTTAGTGGGTCCAATAACGATTCAGTTTTATTATGTAGAATGTCACGGACGTGGGGGGTTTTGTGTATTAAATTTTACTGAATAAAAACTAATTTGGAGAAAATCTTGTTCATTTTAGCATCACTATCTTTTCATATGCAGAACTTTTTTATTTTTCGGCTGACGAATCTGGTTAAGGGCTTATTTTTTGTGAGAAGAGTTGTTCTTTTTAGTGGTCTTATTTTAGAGTGCATTTTTTAAATCACTTTTAAATCCCCTTTTTTTTAAAGTATTGATTAAAAATGTTCTTTTTTCATAACATTTTTTTTTTTGCTGTTTACTGTGCGGGTCCAGTAATGGTTCTGTTTTATTATACAGATTGTTACGGATGCGCAATACTAAATATGTAGGGTTTTTTTTGTGGATTTGTGGTTTTTATACTTTAGTAAGTGTTTTTATGGGAAAGTGAAATTTTAGGGGCTTATATTTTCATGTATTTATTATTTATTTATTCTTATGTTTAAACTTTAGTATTTCTAACTTTTATTACTTTAACTTTTATTACTTATACATACTTGAACTTGAACCAGCGATGCTCCGATCGCTGGTTCAAGTCCCATACACTGCTCTACAATACTAATTCTTTGTAGAGCAGTGTAAACTGTCTGAGCATGCAGTTTACAGTCAGACCCGAAAGGACATCGGGCAGCCCCGGGGCACTTGGCAGACCTTGTGGCTGTCCAGAAGAGGGTCGGATCCCCCGGTAAGCGACACAAGGTATCAAATCCACAGGGGATCCAGTCAAGCATTAGGGCAGGGTGTAGGGGGGAGACCCTTACACCCCGCGGTAATTCTTGACTGCGCCATGTAAGGGGTTAACACTGGCGATCGGACCCGGCTCCGATCACGTGTGTTACACTGGGGTCTCAGCTGTAATTGACAACTGACAGCTGCTGCTTCTGGTGCTCCGTTCGTGAGCTGGTGCCAGAAGCGGAACGTTATAGAACGTCCCGGGCCGGGAAGTATCTACCTGCCTGGTGTGCGTAGAGGTGAATATAAATACTGAAAAATTTTTCTCTGGTTGTGGGATACTCTGCACTCAAAGGTGAAGAGAGACCTGAAAAACAAAAAAGCACAAGAGACTCAAGTGTAACTTTAGGCTGATATTTTTGTATAGAGGTATACAACTCTCACCTTGTGATTATGGAGAGTCAGTATATCAGACAATATTGGGTCCTCAAGGAAAATGGTGATGCTGATTGCCAGAAGTAAAGTCCACTATCCCAGGAATGCGGACATCCGAAAAAATTACCCTTTACACAAATGTGATCTCGTCTTTTGCACTGTTGTTTGTAAATGTGCCCCCAACACAGTGCACCTCTTTATTTTTGGTGCATTATTAATATGAGCCATGCAACACATTTCTGTCGGACTTTGCATGTTAAATCTGGTGCACAGTCCGACTGAGCAACAGAATGCTCCCTTCAGTGCAGAAATTTGTGTCAATTGATAACTAGTGCAGCCGCACCATAATAGGGTTGTGACACAAATGTGGTATAGGCACTTCCTAAACACCCATGCAAGTAGTTTGCACTAGAAAGAACAAGTCTGACCAAAAACTGGCACACAGCCCTAACTAAATGTGCCCCTATATTTAATCCAACTCAATGGGGGTCATTTACTAAGGGCCCGATTCGCGTTTTCCTGACGTGTTACCCGAATATTTCCGCTGTATCGCGAATGGACCGGGTAAGTAAATCTGCCCCATTCTGTTCTTTTAGCCCATTCAATTCCCAATATTTTCATATTGTGAAAATATTTTTCATGTTCCAAGGCTAGATGTTTTAACCAGAGACTTTGGTTTAAAAAAACCTGTTTTTGTTTTAAAACGGTGACCATTTAATCTAATTTTTAGCGTTTGTACAGACCAACATACTGTAAGCCGCAACTGCACGTTACTGGAAAAATCACATAAGAGGAATGGCAGGATATTCTCTAGTCACATTTAAATGTTTTTCCTGTACTAGTTATATTTTTTGTGTTCAATTACATTGCAACAAGGATCCTGGTTTTGTTTTGTCTAGATATACCTATAGATTGAACTATTTGTTTCAGTGAGTTTGGTGCTTTGATCTTTTTAATTGATGCCCCTCTCCTACATGTAATTTTTGGATATGGAGGTATTATTTTTTCAATATGGGGTCTTGCAGTAGTATATGCTAGTGATTTTGAAGGATTTTTCTAATTGTCACATTTCCTTTATCGGACGTATTGATAAAATTGTAGGAGAAATAATATTCTTTCTTTATTAATTTTGCATCTTTTTGTGAGGACTTCCCAGGTTCTTTTCTATGCTTCTTATTGTTAAATGCCTTTTGAATAAGGGTTTGGGGGAAGCCTTTCTCAATAATTTCTTTTGTTTATAATTTTAGCTTGAGATTTATAATCTTTATCCAGTGTGATTCCCATTTTCCATTATATTCCTTTCCATTGGGGCATACAGTTTACATCAAACATCAATCCGATAAAAATATATTTTTTGGACTTAGAGATGTATGTATAAGAAAATCATTATCAAAAACCATTTAATAAAGTCTACAGTAATGGATACCTAGATTATCAAAGTGCACATTATAACAAATGATTGAAAAATGTACCTTTCAGGCACTTTGCTTGCACCCAAAAAAAACTGCACACTAGATAAATATTATGATGGAACACAAAAAATATAACTTAACATTACAGTGTTCAGGAGAAACTTTTAATTGTAAGTACAGAATATCCTGCGATTCCTCTTATGTGATTTATCTAATAACATTCAGTGTGGTGTACAGTGTGTGGGTCGCATTATACAATCACTAAGAATGAGTAAACGGTCACCTTTTTAAAACAGCCTGTCAAGACATCGAATCTTGGAACATGAAAAATGTTTTCACAATATAAAAATCATTGAAATTGAACAAATCCCAAATGATGTTATTAATAGAAGAGAGAGGTTAAGGGGGTTGGCCACTCTTTAGCAAACATTGCCATGTGCCTTTACTGCCTTAATAATCCTGAATGCGCACCATTGATTCATCATCCCTGTGACAATGTGCTAATTGCACATTGTAATGAATGAGAAGTAAACTCCCAATATACTGCCATAATGCAGTATGGCAGTATATGGTAGGATCGAACAGACAACCTAGGGTTAAAGCATCCTAGGCGGTCTGAAAAATAGTTAAAAAAAAGTTTTTAAAAAATTATAATAAAAAACATAAAAATTCAAATCACCCTCCTTTCCCTAGAAGTCATATAAATATAAATAAACAGCAAAAATCATAAACACATTAGGTATCACCAAATCCAAAAATGCCCGATCTATCAAAATATAATAACGGTTTTCCACTGCGTTTAGTTCTGATCTGTATTGGTTGACTAGTCATCTATGTTTGTATTGTCCAGTATTTGTCTTTGAGTTTGCACTTCATTTAGGGTAGGATGGGCAATTGGGTAGGGACAGTTGGGAAACGGTTTTAGCCTTAAACTGGTATTCCCACAAAGACTTGTTTCTTATATGTACTCAGCACATCAAATTAAAACATTATCTAATTCACTGTTATTAACAAAAATGCAACATTTCACAGATATAAGTCCAACCTGTCTCACACATTTTCAGTTGCCCCTAGATCCAACCCTGTCACTTCAGACTTGGAGTTGGACACCATCTTGATTTTTGTGTGAGATTGTGCAGATGAGATTTCTGTGCCTTGTGCCTGTAGCCACACCCCCTAGAACGGAGCTCACAGACACATACACCGATTCACTTCCTGGCAGGAGAGACAAGCTTCAAACTACAAGGAGATAAGTGATCCGGGGGAAAGGGAATGCAGGCACATGTCTGTGAGACTGAGAACAGAGATGTAGTAGAGCTGACTCTGTAATAGGAATCTAATGGATCTCATGCATCTCTGATCTGTCTCATCTCTCCGTCTATGTGTCAGTGCGTTAGTACAGAAGCCAGATGAATATATACACCTTGTACCCTGAGAGTACTAGAGAGTGATAGGAGCTAAAACAGCAATAACACTGAGTTGTTAAGTAAGGGGTTAAATTGATCCTAGGTCTCTTACCAGAGACATCTCTTAGTCCCCAGCTCCGGACAGAGGAGCATCTCTTTGGCCTGAGCCTTGCTCTGGGAGCACATGCTGCCACCACATAAGCAGCTCCTAGGCCTCAGCACATCTTTTAGAACACACTGAGAGAAAGAGACAGTGTCTGTGCACCACTAGCACAGACACACATCTAATCCCAGGACAAGCTGCAGCTTCCACATCTGGACACAGCTTCATCCCAGCCAGCATTTACTTCCAGGCTGGTGAATCTATCCCTGAGGACACTCTCCATGACCACTCCAGTAATCCGGAATCCCTCCAGTAATCCGGCATCTGTTCTGAAATCGTTTGGCCCGTTGCCTGCAGTTGTTCCAATAAAGAACCGTACATCAGCCTCTCCCTCTACATTTTCTTGCACACACCACCTGCTGGATACCTGCCAGACTGTAGGACAGCCCTCTGCAAGTGACCACAGCACGCCCTAGGCCGCAACCGCCAGCCACTCCAATATTCTGGGCACCGGCTGCCTCCAGGGCACCAAGAAAAAGGCTAGGGACCGGTGGGGAAATGTTGCATAAGTGCTTGGCTTGCAACGGAATTTAAATGTTAAATCCTGCGGTTTGTCCGAATCCTCTAACGGCCCACCCCCCCCCCCCCCCCCATTTCTGTTGCATGAAAGCCGGTGTCAATGCGCCAAAATCCGATCGCGTGCGACACAATCCCCGGAGCGATCCCTGAAAAGTTGGGAAACCAGACGAAAATGCCCTTAGTAAATAAGCCCCAGAATGTTTTTGTATCTTATACTATTTTAGCAAACAAAAATATAAGGAAAGTATTTGCTTATGTGTCCTCAAATTAAGAGCGACAATTAATACATCCCCAAATTCACAAGGACACAGTAGCACTCTGCACACACAATAGACTTAAATAACTTATTAGTTCATAGCTACTCAACAAACACAAATGCATATATGCAATTAAAAAGGTTCTGACCGTGGTCCATAACAAGACTCGTCTGCCATACAGGGTTTCCCCTTCACATAGTAATAGCTCAAGGATCCATACATTTTATAGACAACAATATACCCAATACCCAATTACCTATAATATTGTTTATGGGGTCTCCCTTTATCTCTTGGACCATGTGTATTGGTATATGTATTTAGTATATCTAGTAAAAAAAATTTCTATAATACTTAGGGACTGGTAGCCCTGAGATATTTTCTGTGAAGGACAACCCCTGTATGGCAGATGAGTCTTATCTGCCACTTTGCACCCCTGCTGTGTGCTCACTTTCTTAGGTTCCCAAATTGTGAGCTATAACTTTTTTATTTTTCCTTTTTAGCAGAAGATTATGTTTTATTAAGAACTATTATGAAGTACATGCAATTATTATTATTATTATATTGACCTTAAAGGGCACATGTCACTGGAGAATAAAATCTAGATCCAGCATTTTAGCTGATCAAAGTGCATGCTTCGAAAAGCAGTGCACACAAAGGATGTGCTTTCCCTCCGTGTAGACAGTGGTTGGATCTCCTGTGATCATGCTCCCAAGAGAAGATGATGGGAAGCACATTATCACTAAGGTACTGGCGTAGTGCACTCATAGGAGACAAGTCAAGAGAGCAATGACCTGCAACTGTACCCCATACAACAACAGGCAAACAGCTAAAGCAGGTGATCCCTGAGAATCTGATACAACAGATAGCAAGGTTCGGGGTGAACAACAGAACTGCCAATTAGAAATAGATGAATCCATAGAAAAAGGAAAACAGCCACTCACCAATACAATACCACTTCGTTATTCAGGCCAAAACAGGGTAAACGATAGGTGCTGGACACGCCACAGAACAACGGGCCGTTTCGTGCTGCATGCGCTTTTCATGCGCACAATTTTTTTTCTATAGCTTTAACTCCTTTAACTGTACATCATGGTGCATTTAAGGATGCATAGCAAGAGCTCACACTGTGTGCACTCAACATATAGGCCAGTGTCTGCTTTAATATATTCAAACACCTCACGTTAGTCAAAGCTTACAACCTGGAAAAAAAAGTATTTTTTTATAATTACAATTATTGGAAGGTTGAAAAGAAATATTTCAAAGAAAATATCTATATTGTAGTATGTTCTGTCAGTTTTACAGCTTGCCTATTAAACCAAGCTTATGTGTGGGCCTAATGGGATCTGTAATTGACAGACCGATAGACCATAAACAGGCCTTCAGTGGCTATGGCAACCCCACCATCGCATTCTATGGGTCATGGGCCGTAACAAGGAACATCTTCCCTCTGTCTGTATCCATAGCTGCTGTGGTCAATGGTCACTGGTGGAGCTTTCTTTGATCCAACTCTGTGTTACAGCAGTCTTCCTGCTGCAGATGCTAATACATTGACAGTATCTGCAGAATCTGCAGAATGAGCATGTTTGTAATCTGGCCTTATTTGTCCACTTACCAAGATGAGTATGCTGATCCTTAATTGTTAAATAAATAACCAGCTTATTCTGAACTCATAAGGTATGATATTTTATGTACAATAGTGGTATAATTCTATTTAGGATCAGGTCTCTTTAATTGCAGTGTCTGTGTTCACATAAATTAACATGCAGCCATGCTGACCCATGCTGTTGTCCCTGCTGCTTGGGCGACTTCCTCCTCCTCGGCCTCATGTTGTCACTGGACCCTCAATGTCAGATAAGAACTTTGCAAGTAGTGCCTCCATTAGTGTGAGCTTTTACTCTCTCATTTTGTATAATTCTCTAGTGGGGGAATCAAGGATGCTATGTTATCCTTATGCGGGGAACAAGAAGGGTGGCCACCCAGGAATCTGCATTGCTGATGCAGGAAAGTCAGCATTTGTTGTGTTGGAACATGCAATGGCTCATGAGAGCAAGGGTGCCAAGATGCAAGGACAAGTTCCTATATGTGAATTAACTCTCTGTCACATCCCCACTTGCCACTCTCAAGGGACATCTTTTAGCTGCGCTGGATACCACCCCCGTTTGAGGAAATCTCCTTCTCCTCTTCCTCAAAAATAGTCCCCTGGCTGGGCATTGGTGTACCTAGCCACTGTTGGATCAGCAATCCACCACGCAAGCCATGTGTAGATTGGCATAACACCTCCTCTGCAAGTTTCTCATTTTCTAAAAAGTTTGTTTTTATAAATAGTTTCAGTTGATCCAGGGAGTTAAGCTATGGGTTGAGAGGGAATTTTTTTCCTACTTTGTGCAGCGTGTGGCATTTCGTCCAGACAGATGAGTTTCAAGACGGCCTGCTGCCGTTTCCCCATGGCGTTGCTGAAACTGGTGGTTTTGCGCTGTATGTGCTTTCTCAAGCCTGTGAGAGTAGTGCACTCTCTATAGCTTTAACCTCTTTAATTGTACTTTGATTCCTGCATTGGGCCCAGCCACCACTATATTAACTCAGTGGGCAGTTAAAGAGATGTAACATGCCTTCCCTTGCTTACATGTTAAACGTATGAGTTATGATGTACACCTTGCAATTATTGGCATTGCACAGTGCACACCTTATTTTCTCCACAACCAAGTGGTGAGACAGCCACTGCCATACATTTTCAAAGCTGTCTAGAATGGTAACTTTTCAAAGGCCTGAAATTTTGAAACTGTCCCAGTAACAACAAGGGCTTATGAGCGAGATGGGTCAAAGATTCTGAACGCTTCCCTGGGATAGTGTGACAAG
>WNYA01004441.1:0-18776 GCA_019512145.1 Engystomops pustulosus | reverse complement strand
CCATTTCCGTGGTGTTTCCATCCTTTTCTGAGGTTCCCAGGTGTTTGGCCAAGCTTCCCTGTGCAGAGCCTTGGTCCCCTTGAAAAATGCTTGAGTCTCCCATTGACTTCAATGGGGCTCGTTATTCGAGACGAGCACTCGAGCATCGGGAAAAGTTTGTCTCGAATAACGAGTACCCGAGCATTTTAGTGCTCGCTCATCTCTAGTCTATAACCTACGACACAGACTTATGCATAAGGCCATAAGGAGGAAGGCACTGCCCATTTTATAATGATATGATATACCCACGCAGCCGCTATATAGACAAATTCTGCCCCTACATTGCTTATGTGACCGTAAGTACCTCTATGCCAAAAACTGAATGAACTTAATGATATCCGCAGTAGACTGGCTAGGCTGGATATCCCCTGCTCAGAATCCACGTACCAAGTGTCAAACCCCAAAGACAAAACAAAATAGCGCTCATAGGGTAGTATTGCTTGGTTACAGGTATTTTGTATGGTTAAGTTCTTGCTCACCTGGTCGAGTTGTGCTCAACAAGGCACAACTCTAGTGTTAGTTTGAAATGACAATGGTCAGTGGCAGCCGATGTTTCAGTGTGTTCTCCAAACACAAGGGACTATGCCTGTTGGAGTCTGGGAGTCAAATCGGGAAGGTTGGAAACGGTAGGCGCACAACAAGACCGGGTATATTCTCTCTAAATTTATTTATTATTAATAAAAGGATGGGTAACAGATCATCACAATGCGTTTCGGGGAACCAAGGTCCCCTTTTTCAAGTGAAAGAAGATTCTTTGATGTGTGAACATGGTCCAGCCTTCAGCTCTTCGGGTAGAGCCTCTGTGTCAAACCCCTATTGATTTGACACTGATGACTTATCCTGAAAAACAGTCATCCGCACTATGAGCAGACCCAAACCCGCAATGTTCAGCAAGATGTCGGGGTTCAGTTCCGGCTTAATCCCCAGTCGGTAATACCAACGATCAGTGCTGGCACCAATTGCAGGTTTCAACTGTTCAAAGCCCCAGGTGCATGTGTGCCACCGCTCAGATGACATAGGAACATACACCATTTTTTCTAGGATTGTCACTCCCTGATGATGTCACGGGCCTGCCAATCCAAAGGAAAATGGTGTCGCACATACTCCACAGATGTTTTATTGACAACAGAATTTTATCTGCCAATCTTAAAGATGTTACCGGTGGGGGTGACCCGAACCAAATTTAAGTACCGAGTTAAGCTGAACTCGGCAAACCTGGGCCTGAAAGCGTACACACAACCCTTCTTACCAGGTGAACCAAAGGATAATTTTAGTCCACTGACTATAAAAAAAAGGAACACAAATATTCCTTACCAGGTTTATATTAAACAGGATACAAGTTCGGGAGTGCCCTGGTCATTAGAATACATGGAGCAGTATAGAAGCAGATCAAAGTGCTAGTAGCCCGCCGCTACAGATGGAAGCATGTCCGTGTAGCTATGCTGTATAGGATCAGTGTCTGGGATCAAATCTTCTCAGAAAGGGATAGCGATGTCTTCAGACAAAATTACAGGACAAGAAAGTGAAGACGAAACAAACAAGTTTTGTGCAATGTTCACAGTGACATAGAAGGGTTTCCGTGCACCATAAAGTGTTTTCATTACATAAAAGCAAAGAATATTTGTACACAATCCTTTTACCATTTTAAAGAATGTCCATTTTATTTTACATTATCCATATTACTGACAATATAAATAATTCGCTAGTCAGTGCGATCACTAAGTAGAAAACATTGGCAGAAACATAGGGCAGATTATCCAAGGGTAACTCATGAATTTATTAATTCAATAAAATATACTCACAAAGCTACATATAAATTAGGTCTAAACAATAAAAGTCTGCCTTCCAAACCAAGTGGTCTCAGCCCAATCCAGGGTTTCGCCCGATTCCAGGTTCTTCTGGGGCATGACCTTGGAGACTTTGGGGGTCATTTACTAAGGGCCCGATTCACGTTTTCCCGATGTGTTACCCGAATATTTCCGATTTGTGCCGATTTTCCCTGAATTGCCCCGGGATTTTGGCGCATCGGCGCTGGCATGCACGCGACGGAAATCGGGGTGTGTGGCCGAGCGGTAACCCGACGGATTCGGAAAAACCGCCGCATTTAAAAAAAAAAATTGGTCGCACGGGCCATACTCACATGCACCACGATGAAGACGATGAACTCCGGGGCACCTCGGTGGACTTCGGTGCAGCAGCGCCACCTGGTGGACATCGGACCTTCATGAAACGCCGGAAGACCCGAACGCTTGTCAGAGAAGCCGCCGCTGGAACGCGAATGGACCGGGTAAGTAAATGTGCCCCATTGTGTTGCCTTATGTTAGCAAATTCACATTGTGCAATTCATATTATTTTACAGGTAAAAAGCACTTTCACACAAAGTTTCCACAATTAAATACAATAAAAACAATAAAATAAACAACATTGAAATCTTTTTATGAATCATATTGCAATATGCACATTATAGTCACTCCCTTTAGCGTCTCACATTAACCAATATGTCTACCGAAATAAAAGAATAGCAGTTTGGTTCAATATATAAACATAAAAAGACATAGACACATCCTTAGGACTCCACCAGAAAGGTGATTGGGCTTCCCTAACCTAAAAGGAATATGCAAAAGTGTGTCCTTCACCCGATCCCTACAAACAAAAATTAGTTGAAATGTCACCAGGTGCAGAAAAACCAATCAACAGCTTAACCTCCCAAATCAACCTAAATCTTGGCATTGGATCAAGCGTCTAGCAGTAACTTATAATCGCAGATATTGTTCAATTCCCTGTTGTCCTGTTGGCTTCTGCCCTCTGTGGTTTGTTGGGATCCCGGACGAGCCCCCAAGAAATATTGTTTCAAGGGTTGTAACCAGTTGCCTGTGAATGTGAAGTTTAAGGGCATCTACCAACAGGATGAAGGACTATAAACCCAGCACACTGACATACTGGTGTGTGCCCCCTCTACCACGATCTGATCTTCTTTTAGCTTCATATGCCATTGCTTTAAAAAAAAAAGGCTGTAGAAATGATGCAAAAAAGCCTGAAGTGCTCTGGACTTTTTACATTTTTTCTTTTCATAAAAAACAAGGGCAGAAGAAGCTAAACAACCAGTATGTCAGTCATCTTGGTTTACAATCCTTGATCCTGGTGGTAGATTTCCTTTAACAAAGACAGAAAAACAGTGAGAAAATAGGACCAAACATTCTGCTTGAGGGAGATGGTTAAAGAGGGAAACAGAAAGACTGGGGACACGTCTTGTCTTGCTGCTCCACCTAAGTCTAAACATGAAGATTCACAGAACAGTTCACATATTGCTATATTAGTGCTCTCTTAAAACTGATGAAACTAGTATAGTAAGGGGGAGGAGTCCAAGCTAAAGTGACATTCACAGCGTTGTACAAATGTCTATTCTTAGAATAGGTCAATGACCTATTTTAATTCTGTGTAATTCCCAGTCAGTAATGTTTCACCCCACAACAGGTTAACATCTTCTCTCTGCAGATACATCTCCCTCCTCCCTGCTGAACACATGAATATTGTAGACTAATTATCATGAATCATGCAAAGCATAAAACAACCCCAGTAGCTCTCATCTGACAGTAACAACCGGTACAGACAGATGCATCTACATGACACATCGGAGTTGGACCTCCAGTACTGTATGACGGCTCTGGAAGATCTGATGCTCTACCATGAATCACGGGTCCATTGAAAGGTTTATTGGATTTCTTTTAAATGGAGTTTTAGTCCTTTTGGTTGTTGGTGGAATTTTGTTGAATGTATTTATTGTCACAGTAAGCCTAAATTGCTGGAAGAAGTTTCGACCCCTTCAATCCATAGATGTCATCATCACCGGCTTGGCCATGGTGCGGATCATTCTGCTAATTTCTTACAATTTGTTTATTATTGATAATATGTCCGATAAAAAAATAAAACACTTGGTGATTGCCCGTAAGTACCTGATGCCCCTGTCCATGTCTGCCGAGTTCTGTAACCTGTGGTGGGGCTCCGTGCTCTGTGTCTTCTACTGTGCGAAGATCACAAACTACAGCAACCGACTCTTCATCATGATCAAGAGGAACATCTCCAAGATGATCCCCTGGCTTCTTCTCCTCTCATTGGCTTTATCGGTTCTCTCCTGTTTGCCTTCTAGGTGGTTTGTGTTCTATCATAAGTCCTTAAATGGAACTGATAGTACAAATGTAACTATTGAATTAAACAGACTTCATTTTTTCCTCATCCGTCTTGCAGGATCCATCATTCCATTTGTAATATTGTGCTTTTCCATTGGTCTTTTGATTTTGTCCCTCATAAGACACACCAGACGCCTGGCCAGCCAAGGTTCTGGATTCAGAGATGTTCAACGTGATGTGCACCTCGATGTCATTCGGAGCATGGTCTCTTTTCTTGTGCTTTGCATTCTGTATTTTTTGGGTTCTAACCTGTTACCTGTGAGCATGATCCTCAGGAAACAACTGCTGACTGCATTCTGCTTTACGACGTATGTTATCTTCCCGAGTCTACATTCAGTGTCTTTCATCATCAGCAATAAGGAACTGAAGAAAGCCTTCCTCACCGCCCTCCACTGGTTGAGGATAAGGAGGAGAGATCTTGGCACATGAACTGTAGTATCAATGTCAAACACAATGCTTTGCTTTTCCTTTGATGTAGCTGTTGGGAGGATTTGCAGTTTGAGAGTTGAATTATCAATTTGTTTGGGACCATTTGGGAGTAGACAGATGTTAGTCAATAAAAGGTTTTTCCCATTTCAGCAAAAATAATTATTGCTTGTATAATGAAAAGTTAGACAATTTTCCAATATACTTTCTGTATCTATTCCACATTGTCACACAGCAGGGGTAGAGGACCCACTGGATCACCGAGGACAATGACGTAAGCCGACACCTTGGACCGGAGTCTAAGTGGTTCACGGTTTTTACCAGAGCCCGCCACAAAGCTGGATGGACATGCTGTGGTGTGGTACCACCAGATCATTCCACAGGCAGCCAAGGTGATGGTCACAGACGTTAGGCAAAATCATAGTCAAGGACAGGCAGGAGGTCCAGTCCGGGATAGAAGTCAATAATGGAACTGGGGTCACAACAGGAAATCACAGTAACAGCGCAGGGCATGGGAACAAATCTTTCTCTAAGGCACAAGGCATAAAGATCCGGCAGGGGACACAGGAAGGGGCACAAATTTATTAAAGGGCCATTCAGCACCAATTATCGGCGCGCTGGCCCTTTAAATCTTACATAGCCCTTTAAATCTTGCTGTTGTTCTGTAGAAAGCTTCTATGTTTATTTCTATGGACATAAATCTGCCCATGGTCACACAGGTGCACAGCTCATTATTATCATAGAGAGTAATCAGAGCTATGTGTTATAACGAGCCGTGAACCTGTGTGACCACGGTCAGATTTATGTCCATCGAAATAAACTTAGAAGCTTTCTATAGAATAACAGCAAGCAGAGATCTAGAAAAGCATGATGAATTGATACAGAAAGTATATGGGAAAAATGTATAATTTTTGATTATGCAAAGAATAAGATTAATTTGCAGAAATGAGAATATTCCTTTAAACACATGCACGCTCAACCTGCAGCTCCGTCAATGGAAGGAACAGCGCCCCCTTCTCTTGGAGTAGCCAGTGTCAGGGTAACATTTGCCACATTAATAATTTAGCACAAAGTTCATTGTGTGGTTATAGAATTAAACATGTTCATATATTCTGTGTGGTAATTAGGACACTGAATGTGGAAATTTTTGATACGGTTTTATTATTCAATTATAATTTATCTAAAAACTTGGCAATATCTGTTGTTAGTTTTTTTTTAATTTTCATTGTAAATAATTTTGAATTACAGAAAACTCCAATTCAGGTAAGGTAAGGGGTGGCTTTAGAGTCACATTAGCCTAGAGTGCATCACGTGACCTCCTTCGTCATTGAGCAGTGCCCATGTCACGTGATGCACTCTAGGCTAATGTGACTCTAAAGCCACCCCTTACCTTACCTGAATTGGAGTTTTCTGTAATTCAAAATTATTTACAATTCCTTGGGTTTGTACTTAAATTGAATTTGTATGTAAGTCGGAGCTGTATATTTTATAATTGTAGCTCAATACAAATTTTTTTTGGCCCAGGGATTTTTCAAGGATTATCATTAAAGCTTCATTACAGACACCTTACAGCTGATCATTGTAGCCTGGGAGTAAAGTAAACCATCCAGGGAAGAGAGCTTTTCCAGAGGTCACAGTGAGCAGAGGGGTCCGTCTGTAACTAGGGGTTGTCTGTAAGTCCGGGGTCCTTAAGTAGGGGACCGCCTGTATATGTCAGTAGAGTTATATCAGCAGGGGCATAACTACCACCATAGCGGCTGTTACAGGACCTGCAGGATCAGAGGGCCCAGTAGGGCAGGTGGCACTTGATGAAAACTTCTCCCCTGACACTGACATTGATTTTGCTGTATGTATATTATGTGAGTGTATAAATATGTATATAAATATGTATTTTCTATGTTTTAAGAGTTTCTCCACTGACAACAGGTTGGCCCCTACCCACAGGATAGGTGGAGTTCTCTGTGATGGGGCCCATACACATCACCTTTAGTATTTTGGTGTCAACCTAGGTGCATGTGACTTTAAGGCGGCCTTAATGGGCGAACTCTCCATAAGGAGACCTCTTACTTCCTGACCCTAGAGAAGAGTAGCCTGTCCTGTAATTGCATCGGAGGTATATGTGATACATTTCACATAGTCTACACATCATATATGGAACGGATCAGCTTCATTCAGAGAAAGTTCATGTAGATTTGTGTTATTTTGCTATAACCATTTACTTGTGTTATTATTGCTTGTTGTATTACTTTGCATTTGATTGTGTTAATAAATTTCACCGCAACCAATTTTGTGTTGTCATTCTTCCTTCAGGGCAGGAATCTGAAGTCTTGGATCCTGATCCATCTTTGATTGGCAGAACAGGGGGTCTGTTGTACCCCAGATGAAGAGAGCAGCCAGTGGCACATGTCCCAGCTGCTCTATCCATCTCTATGGCACTGACGTAGATAGCCGAGGGTGGCGCTCTTCTTTCTCCATCAGCGCCATAGAGATGGAAGCACACGTGCGGTTGGCTGCTCTCTTCATCTGGTGTACAACGGAACTCCCATTATTGAGACCCCCATCAATCAGAAGCTGTCTTGTAATCATTGGAAAACCCCTCAAAGGCCCCAATCAGAAGCCTGCTATGTCTTGTACCCTTGTTTGCATAAAAATAGGGACTTAAAGATATTCAAATGAGCCAAGGAGACTCTTAGGGGCATGAGCACAACCTTTTTGGACTCCCTTGTTTCTTCTCCCTTCAGAGAGTCAGTGACAACAGACGGGCTTGGGCAATGCCCGCACATGTGCATTAGTATCAGGCTTATTTGCATATTTTAGAAAACATTTTCAATTAAATAAAAAGTGCCTAAGATACTGAAACAAGAGCTAATCCTGATCAAGGATGCACTCACCAACATGTAAGTGTACCAGGTTTACAATCACTTTAAAGGGGTTATCTGAGTGTTTGTAAAATTCTGGGGACAGGCTGGGGAGGCATCTTTAAAAAAACAAAAACCTGTACTCACCTCCTGAGCCGCTCCAGATGTCCTGCACCGCCGTCTTGCCGGGCCCCGCCCCCTGAGTCACGGAAGCTCCGGTGAGTTCTCCTTCTGGCCGGCCACACCTTCCCATCCCTAATCCCAATGTAGTATCAGGCGCTGAGATATGGTGACGGGTGGGTGCCTGATACCACACTAGGAATACGGATGGGTAGGTGTGGCCGACCTGGAGCAGCTCAGGAGGTGAGTAAAGGTTTGTTTTTTTAAAGATGCCTCCCCAGCCTCTCCCCAGAATTTTACAAACACTTGGATAACCCCTTTAAGAAGCTCTTTCATTCTTTGGTGTACAATGCTGTGAGAGGCAGCATTTCTGGTGGGAACATTTATTAAGTAGTAACATTTTATTCCTCGTTGACAACTCTACTGCATGCAGGGTCTGTAAGGAGGCATCAGTGTTTATGGGTCCACATTCTATATATTGGATCATGGTTTCAATGTTTGTGAAGGCAGAAAATATCCACAAGTCACTCTCAGGTCATAGGAAAATATCTCTCAGTGAGACGTGAAATTTTGCATTGATGCTCAACCGGAAAGTTCTAATAAGTTTGCATCCATAGGGAGATTTTATTAAAATCTTATAGGACTGAATTTTTCCATTCAACCTCCCATTATTATTTTATTTGTCTATAAAATAAAATTATTAAAAATGCGAGCAATATACTACAATGATGTCACAGCTAAGCTCTTTCCCCTCTCCCCAGAACCTCTAAACACAACTATAACATTGGTTAACATAACTGGTTTAAAGGGGTTGTCCACTAATAAGGCTAATATGTATAAAAGGGTAACCTAACCAAATCGGATCCTCCATACTGGACATATCACAGTAAATGTTCTCTTCTGTCCATCATAGCCATCGGCGGACTCCGCACTTCCTGTGATGGCCCATGTCCATCGGACCTCTGATGGATCAGGGGCCGTGCGCTCTTTACTACAGACCCTGTCTGTGGATCCCACCTCCCTGGTTGAAGGATTTTTTATGCATCTCTCTTGTTTTGCTTTTTTTTTAACAATTTGTCTTTCTTTTTTTTTGTGCTTGTGTTTTAGTATTAAAATTACAGCTGAATAAAAACCTCGTCCTGTCCCAAAAAATGTATACAGATACTTTTGAAGAATACTATACATACTCTACACTGTGGGACCAGTCACTTCAAATCTATTAGAGAAACAGCAGCAAGTCCAGTAAGTCACTCAATATGATTATATACAATGTCATGTGACCAGATCTTGAAGGTCCATTCCGAGGTGCATGTGTCTGTGTAGACATAATTATGTGGCTTTTTGTTTTTATCAATGTTTTTTGCCTTTGCTAAATTTGTTCTGGTCTTTTGAGGGTGGGGGATGTTCTTTTGAGGGTGGGGGATGTTGAGACCTGTTGGACTCCACCAAAAATAAATGGGAATTTTTTTTTTGTAAAAACCTTGCTTTTGGGGGGGCCCATGGCTTGATAGAGGATGTTAGCAGATGCATTCTCAAGAGCTCCTGATAATACCTCTATAGTATTATCCTCCTATTCCCACAAAGAAAAGATTATTAAATGTACTCAGGATAACAAAATCAACAAATTCTGTAATTCAATGTTATTAACAAAAATACAGCATTTTACAGATATAAGTCCAACCTGTCTTCATCGGTCCTGGTGTTTTCAATTTTGGTTGTTCCTGGATCTGACTGTAAATCTTCTGAGTATAGAGGGTCAATTCCCTTTTCTATTGCAGGAGAAGAGGAGTGGTAAGAGGCGCTACAGACACAGGCACTTCCTGGTTCAGCCATGCTTCTAGCAGCTGCTCTACAAATAAGATAAGCTCTGGATCCCAGTGGAGGGGGAGGCATAGCAGTGCTGTTTTACTGATAAGATGAAGCATCAGACCTGAGTGTGTTATTGTGTCTTATATCCATCTTATGACTCAGATCTGTCTTGTTTCTCTATCTTTCTATGTGTCAGATACTAGTAGAATCTTCTAAAGTTAAATAAAAGTGTAGATAAATCTAAGCACATTGTCACAACACAGCATCTCATAGCACAGAGGGATCATGAAGTGTCTCCTTAGAGAATCCCTGCTAACACTCTGGACTCTTATTCTGACCATCACTGAGTGAAAGGAGGGACAAGTAATAAGTAAGTGTCAGTGTAAGTGTCAATAAAAATACCATCCTCCTCACAGCAAACCAAGGGCGGCATAGATCCAGAGGTGGTGGAATCGCGAGTGGAGAAGTTTACTCCAAGTCCTGTAGGGGTCCTAGCTCCCAACACTGAGGACTGGGAGGAGGCTAAGAACCCAGAGTATCTGTCCATGCTGCAGCAGAAATCCAACATGGCAGTGGCCACTAATTAATATTTGCCAATAAAAATACCCACCTCATTGGGGTCCGTGAGAGAGTAGAGGCAAAAAATATTTTGTGGAGTGGCTGCTGTCTATTTTTGGGAAAGAAACACTTACCCTGCTATTTGCGGTGGAACATACCTACTGAGTAGGTAGGATAAATAGATTTAGACTTTAGGTTTGTAAATTTTAGTACTTGTTTAATCCATTGACAGTATTGATATTATGTTTTCTGATGGCGTTTATGTCATTTACATGCTGTATGCTATTTGCTCATGTCATGATCTGAATTTGCACAAGATAAGCAAAAACTGTTGTAAGACTGTAAACAACCCGACCCATAACTGTGCCCAGAGAAAGAAGAGCAAACAAGGTCAGTAGAGCACCAAGAGAGCAGAGGTTCTTCACCAGCAGAAGCCTTCAAAATGTTGTGTCACCCATTAATGATGGAGACGCAATGCTTGATTTTTACAGCATTTTCCTTACTTTTTCACCCCATCGGGTTGTTAATCAATGGATTCATAGTGATTGTCAATCTCAATGACATGAGACAGAGACGATCTCTGAAGCCCGTAGACAAGGTTCTACTCTGTCTTGGCTTCTGCCGATTTTGTCTTCAATCCTTACTCATTTTTGAGACTATCACTTACCACTATTTTTTTAACGGCTCTCCATTCAACATCTGTTATGTTGTATACATCTCTATCCAAAAATCCTTGGACTACTGTAACCTCTGGTTTACGGCATGGCTGTGCCTCATCTACTGCGTCAAAATAGCCTCCTGCAAGTTGCAGATTTTCATGTTCTTTCAGTTAAGAATTCCACAGATGGTTATTCCTGCAATTCTAGGATCAACGTTCGTATCTGGATTTTGTGGCTGCCTCGTGGCCCAGAGCTTTATGGGAAAAAATTCCTCATTCTCTGAAAGAAGTAGACGCACCGACGTGGATCTGGACATTGTCATCTCCGCAGCTACATTTGGAAATTTTCTGCCTTTCATCATAGTCACCTTATGCTCGATACATTTAGTCCACACTCTGATCAGACACATCCACAATTTAAAGAAAATCAGCAGAAATGTTATCGGCCTGAGAATGGAGGTCCACCTGTCCGCCATCAGATCTGTGCTCCTCTACTTTGCCGTTTCATCTTTAAAGTTGATCTCCACCATCATGATTTGGATTGTTCCTGCTTATAGTTTTTGGTACACTGTCTGTGTGTTGTTTTTCATGCTTTATCCGACGTTTCATTCCACCTGTATACTACTAGGGAACTCCAAACTCAAAACTGCTGGTTGTAAAGTGGTAACTTGGGTAAGAAAATGTGCAGAATAGTCTAGAGAACAGTCTATGAAGAAGACAATATCATGTTGTGGTAAAATATGATAAAACTAAAGGAATTTAGCACTTGAAATGGTCGGTGTAAGCTGCAAATACCGAGCACCAGCTCAGGGTGAGCTGGTGCCGGAGCTTACTTTCGCTGTTGTCCTAAACCGCTGTATCGCGGTTTAAATACTTTTTAATGTTTATATCTGAAGCTGCTTCAGCGCACCAAGTGCGCGCGCCTACACAGGAAGTGCCGGAGAGTCGTGCGTACGGTCGCGCTCTTGGTGCGCAGAAGCAGCTTCAGATATAAACATTAAAAAGTATTTAAACCGCGATACAGCGGTTTAGGACAATAACGAGCTGGTGCTAGGTATTTGCAGCTTACACCGACCATTTCATGTGGTAGTTTTCTGAAATTTCATCATTTTGTATTTCACTAATATGGACATGAAATTTGGACAATTTAAGACCAAAGAAAAAAATTAAAGTCACAGAAAAAAGTCACAACTGTATCCATCCTGATTTTTTTTTCTGCTTCTTGTTCCTCTAATTTCTCACTTCTCTTTTCAATTTCCTCTTCTCTTCTAAATTCACTGTTTTCCTGTTTTTTTGTTTTCATTTTGCTTAACTTTTTTATCTTTACTAAATATGAATATGGAAGTAATAATGATAAGTATATTGTCTTCCTCTTGTTCAACAATGATGGGGATTCTGTGTGCAGGCAATCCCCTATTTAAGGACACCCATCTTACAAATGACCCCTCTACCCACTGTGACCTCTGGTGACCTCAGGTCTATACAACATTATTTCATAAGGAAATCCACCATCAAAATCCATCCTGATAAACCAGGGACATTACTCATAGATCCAGGCACCGGGACTTTAATAATATTCTTATGTTTGTTACCATGGCCTCCTTTCTTCTAATATCAACTTTTAAAGTCATGCAAATGAGCCTGTGGGGCCCCTCCATGCTGCAGCTTACACTTTGCAGGAGCACCCCCACCTCCCACTGTGTGCTGAAACTTCCTCTGCTGCAGTTAGATAACATTAGCTAGGTAGGGGGAAGTGCTGAGGTGCACAGGTAAGGGGAGACATGTTTCTGCTCACTGTAACGCCCTGTGAAGCTACAGCACACATTGATTCCTGTTACACCAGTCCTTTAGGCATTTTCATTAGCATAACTGTAACAGTTGATTTTAGGAATTTTAAGGCAGGAGGCCATCGATAAGAAATCTATGAATAAGTGTCCCTGGTTAATTCATGCTTGAATTTGATGATTTTGAGGATGGCCTGTGATAGGCCACCTACAGGCACCATACTCCAGCAAGTACTCCTTTACTTTTAGATGTTTTATACTATCATAGTTTATACAGTTGAAAAAAGACACTTGTCCATCAATTTCAACCAGGGTAGGGAAGAGATTGCATGATTTAGGGGAAACAATTCTATATAACATAACCATCAATGTTATTTAGCTGAAGTGTCCTCAAGGTCACCATTATACAATGGAAAAAAACAGTTTCATTCACTGCATAGATTTTGGTGGGACAACTTCAGTTTCCCATTGACCATATAACGATAGACTAAGCATCTTCAATATATATTATGAGTATAAAACATACATGGGGGACCAGAAAACCACTTAAAGACAAATATCTCAATATCATATATTTAAAAAAATCTGATTATTGGATTGGAAAATCATAATATTTTCTTCACTCGTGTTCTCTCTAAAAATGATTGAACAATAATCTGTTTTTGTGACCTAAAATGTATATACACATAGAGAAGAGGCAGTTCAGCCAACACCATAGACAGGGGACATCCTCTACACCTAGAGGAGAGGAGGTTCTACCATCACCATAGACAGGGAACATCCTCTACAACTAGAGGAGAGGTAATTCTACCATCACCATAGACAGGGGGCATCCACTACACCTAGAGGAGAGGAGGTTCTACCATCACCATAGGCAGGGGGCATCCTCTACAACTAGAGGAGAGGAGGTTCTACCATCACCATAGACAGGGGGCATCCACTACACCTAGAGGAGAGGAGGTTCTACCATCACCATAGACAGGGAACATCCTCTACACCTAGAGGAGAGGAGGTTCTATCATCACCATAGACAGGGGCATCCTCTATACCTAGAGGAGAGGAGGTTCTACCATCACCATAGACAGAAGGCATCCTCTACACCTAGAGGAGAGGAGGTACTACCATCACCATAGACAGGGCAAACCTCTTACCTAGGGAGAGGAGTTCTACCATCACCATAGAGAGGGGCATCCCTATACCTAGAGGAGAGGAGTGTTCTAACCATCACCATAGACAGGGGGCATCCTCTACACCTAGAGGAGAGAGGCTTCTACCATCACCATAGAGAGGGGCATCCTCTATACCTAAGGAGAGGAGTTCTACCATCACCATAGACAGGAGGCATCCTCTACCCCTAGAGGAATGAGAGGTTCTACCATCACCATAGAGAGGCATCCTCTATACCTGAGGAGAGGAGGTTCTACCATCACCATAGACAGGGCATCCTCTAACCTAAGGAGAGGAGGTTCTACCATCACCATAGAGAGGGGCATCCTCTATACCTAAGAGAGGAGGTTTCTACCATCACCATAGACAGGAGGCCATCCTCTACAACACCTAGAGGAGAGGACGGTTCTACCATCACCATAGACAGGGGGCATCCTCTACACCTAGAGGAGAGGAGGTTCTACCATCACCATAGACACGGGGACATCCTCTACACCTAGAGGAGAGGAGGTTATACCATCACCATAGACACGGGGACATCCTCTACACCTAGAGGAGAGGAGGATCTACCAACACCATAGACAGGGGGCATCCTCTACACCAGTGATGGGCAACCTTTTGAGCTTGGTGTGTCAAAATTTGCAAAAAAAACCGAGCATAACTCGGGTGCTGTGTCACCTTTAGAAAAAAAACTAATTTTGTAATAACATGTCCAGCAGCGGCCTCCCCTTATTAATAACATGTCCAGCAGTGGCCTCCCCTTATTAATAACAGGTCCAGCAGCGGCCTCCCCTTATTAATAACAGGTCCAACAGCGGCCTCCCCTTATTAATAACATGTCCAGCAGCAGCCTCCCCTTATTAATAACAGGTCCAGCAGCGGCCTCCCCTTATTAATAACATGTCCATCAGCGGCCTTCCTTCCCTAATAAAATGCCCCAGCGGCCTCCCTTTACTATTAAAATACCCCTAGCGGCCTCCCTTTACTACTAAAATACCCCTAGCGGCCTCCCTTTACTACTAAAATACCCCTAGCCGCCTCCCTTTACTACTGAAATACCCCTAGCGGCCTCCCTTTACTACTAAAATACCCCTAGTTGCCTCCCTTTAAATATAACATAATAATAAACTTATATACTTACCCAGTGATGTCTTCTTCCCTGTAGCTTTACTGCAGGTCTTACGATAATGGCGGCTCGGCTCCTCCAGGTTGCACCTCGCGCCTCGGGTCACGTGACTGATGTGACCTGACGTCAGGTCGCCTCAGTCACGTGACGAGCAGCGCGCATTGCAGCCTGGAGGAGCCGGAGGAGTTGCAGACGGTGGGCGGACCAACGCGGCACTGGACAGGTAAGCAGGGGGCAGAAACATAGGGACGGGGGCAAGACATTAACACAGGGGCAGCACATTACACAGGGGCAGCACATTACACAGGGAGGGGGGCAGACAGCGGGCGCTTGGCGGCCGCGTGTCACCAAAAATGGCTACGCGTGTCAGTGCTGACACGCGTGTCATAGGTTCGCCATAACTGCTCTACACCTAGAGGAGAGGAGGTTCTACCATCACCATACACAGGGGGAATCCTCTACAACTAGAGGAGAGGCGATTCTACCATCACCATAGTCAGGGGGCATCCTCTACACCTAGAGGAGAGAAGCTTCTACCATCACCATAGACAGGGGACATCCTCTACACTTAGAGGAGAGGCGGCTCTACCATCACCATAGTCAGGGGGCATCTTCTACACCTAGAGGAGAGGAGGATCTACCATCATCATAGACAGGGGGCAATCTCTACACCTAGAGGAGAGGAGGTTCTACCATCACCATAGACAGGGGGCATCCTCTACACCTAAAGGAGAGAAGCTTCTACCATCACCATCGACACATAAATGGTTCTACCATCTATACCATCTACACCTACAGAAGAGGTAGATTTACCATCGCCATAGATGGGCGGAATTCTCTGCACCTAGAGGAGAGGACGTTCTACCTTCACCATAGACAGGGGACATCCTCTGTACCTAGAGGAGAGGTGATTCTACCATCACCATAGAAAGGGAGCATCGTCTACACCTAGAGGAGAGGAGGTTCTACCATCACCATAGACAGGGGGCATCCTCTACACCTAGAGGAGAGGAGGTTCTAACATCACTATAGACAGGGAACATCCTCTACACCTAGAGGAGAGGAGGTCCTACCATCACCATTGACAGGGGGCATCCTCTACACCTAGAGGAGAGGTGGTTCTACCATCACTATAGACAGGGGATATCATCTACACCTAGAGGAGAGGAGGTTCTACCATCACCATAGACAGGGGGCATCCTCTACACCTAGAGGAGAGGAGGCTCTAACATCACCATAGACAGGGGGCATCCTCTACACCTAGAGGAGAGGTGGTTCTACCATCACCATAGACAGGGGCATCCTCAACACATAGAGGAGAGGAGGTTCTACCATCACCATAGACAGGGGGCATCCTCTACACCTAGAGTAGAGGGGGTTCTACCATCACTATAGACAGGGGATATCATCTACACCCAGAGGAGAGGTGGTTCTACCATCACTATAGACGCATAGATGGGGAAATCCTCTACACCTACAGAGGATGTAGTTCTACCACCACCCTAAACAAGAGGCATCTCTACACCTTGAGAAGAGATGGTCGTACCATCAACTTTGACAGGGGCTATTTTCTGCACCTACAGAAGAGAAGGTTCTACCATTACCATAGACAGGGAACATCCTCTACGCCTAGAGAGAGGCGGCTCTATCATCACCATAGACAGGAGGCATCCTCTACACCTAGAGGAGAGGAGGTTCTACCATCACCATAGACAGGGGGAATCCTCTACACCTAGAGGAGAGGCGGCTCCACCATCACCATAGACAGGGAACATCCTCTACGCATAGAGGAGAGGCGGCTCTATCATCACCATAGACAGGAGGTATCCTCTACACCCAGAGGAGAGGCGGTTCTACCATCGCCATAGACAGGGGGACTACAGATCTGTATGCAGCAGTATGTTATTATGGATGATTCCTTGTACTCATTCATAAGGGGCCTAGATATCTTTCTATATTTTCTATTTTCCATAAGAAAATAACATGTTATGGAAAAAAATCCTGTTAATCCACCATTAGATTCGACAGACATGTGTCTTTTATCAACACTGTGGCCCGCCAGTGGCTGACCTCCAACTGCCGCCCCAACCCGATCTTTCAACATGAAACCTGGGGCATTGCAGGAATGGGGGTTAGTGTGTGGTAAGGGCCTTTAAACTGTTTCCAGTTCCATTTTCTGCCGACCATGGTGTTTTTAAATAATTCAGGCCTTGTTTCAATACGGGATATCCCCAATGTCCGATCAAAGTAAGAATTACCCATAATTTTTTAAGACAAAAGAGCATTATTTTGACAATCCATCGCATTAATAAAGACATGTCAATTACTTTAGAAATGTTCTGTAATAAACCCATGGGCAGTACTGGATCTTCTCTGTTGTAATCACAAGTCTGGGCAGGTGAGAGGCAGGGAAATTCTTACTAGTAAAATGGGAAGTTTTGCATTTGTTGCTCTAAAACAGAAATAGACGTCGCTGCCGCAAAGATTTGCATCTGGAAAAATAAACCACAAATAGCAGATAAATAAAACCGTCTCCACATGTATATTTCATGCTGGAAAACAAATGATGTCATGATAGGGATTTATAGGGGGAGATTTATCCGAAGTGTCTGATAGCAGGACTGTGCTAGTTGCTCATGGAAACCAATCAGAGCTCAGTTTTCATGTTCCCATTGATATTTACTAAAAAAAAGCTACCATCTCGACCTTAATAGGTAGATCCAGTGGAAGGTTCATCTAATAAATATCAACGGCGCCCATTTTAGGGCTTATCCTTCAGTGCCCGCTAAGTTTTGAAATGCTCGTGCTGGAGGCTTTGCGTACTTGGTTCTGAAGCTGGAGCTACTGTGTATACGCAGTAGCTCCGGCTCCAGAGCCAAGTATGTGCAGTCACCAGCTCTGCATAGAGAGTCTCATACCGTAGTAGGAGGATCGAAAGTAGTTACTGGGGCACCGGCTACTCCATGCCCAAGTAGCCTCTTTCACATATTTGCATATTAGGGTAATAAAACATTTCAAAACTTAGTGGTCACTGAAGGATTAGCCCTAAAAAGGGTTCCAATTATATTTATTAGAAGAACCTGCCACCGGATCTACTTTAAAGAGGACCTTTCACCTCTAAAAACTGCACTAGGACCTGCTTACTAAAGTAAGCAGCTACTCATAGGATTCCGTCCTGATGATACCTGGCCCAAGTGTGGCGAAGCTCCTGCAGATATGGCTCACATGTTGTGGACCTGCACACATTTGTCCTTCTTTTAGTCAATGATGGAGCTCCTAGATAAGGTTTTTTCTACACAATTACCTAGGAACATACTGCTGTGTGTGCTAGGATGCATGGAGGAATTACAGCTAACTAAGAGAGGTAAAACAGCTGTTGGTCGCCTCCTATTGGTAGCGCAAAAGACAATGGCGGCCCACTGGATCACTCACTGAGGCAGAATTCCTTATCAAAGCAAATGGATTGTTGCTAAACAAACGTGTGGTGTTCCAAAAAATATAATATATAGAGGAGAGGACACTTCTGTAATTTGGACATTGTATTTGAGGCCGTGACCTGCATTTTTAAGCCCTATTCACATCCCACGGAGATGAGTGTTCGGTGTCACCGCGCTTTTGGCTGATTTAAATACATTTTTTTCATCGCTGGATGGGTAAGCACTAGAGATGAGCGAACATACTCGTCCGAGCTTGATGCTCGTTCGAGCATTAGCGTACTCGAAACTGCTCGTTGCTCGGACGAATACTTCGCCCGCTCGAGAAAATGGCAGCTCCCGCCGTTTTGCTTTTTGGCGGCCAGAAACAGAGCCAATCACAAGCCAGGAGACTCTGCACTCCACCCAGCATGACGTGGTACCCTTACACTGTGTCTGGATGCCGCTAGGGAGAGAGCTGCTGCTGGTCAGGGACAGCGTTAGGGTGCTAGTAGATTACTGTTAGGCAGGAGTGATTCTACAAGAACCCAACAGCCCTTCTTAGGGCTACAATAACGTTATACTTTTTTTTTTTTTGTTTGCTTGTGGCTGGGCTTGCTGGCACTAGTAG
>WNYA01004440.1:0-18781 GCA_019512145.1 Engystomops pustulosus | reverse complement strand
TCACAGTACAGGGATAATACACACAGTGGTGTCACAGTACAGGGATACTACACAGTGATGTCACAGTACAGAGATAACGCACACAGTGATGTCACAGTATGGAGATCATACATGCAGTAATGTCACAGTACAGGGGATAATTCACACAGTGATGTCACAGTACAGAGTGAATAGTTTTTTTTTAAACACATAGCAGCCCCTTGCTAAAGGTTCTGTTACACACAGTAAATTACCCATAACAAGTGATAATCAATAACAGAAGTGATCAGTGCTCAATTATTATAATAACAGAATATTCAGAATAACAGCAATAATAATGATGATGATGAATGATTGGGGTCAGTTGCTCATTGCCCCGTCCCTTTAGTAAATGCCGGGTTCAGCACTGCTACATCTGTTTTGACTCCTCTCCAGCACATTGATGACTGTACTGTTATTACACAGACTATAGCAGGATTGTAGGACGCATTGCTGCAAACGTGTCAGTATAAGCAGACTGTATCCTATAAGGAGGGTCATGTAAGGACAAGAAGCCTGTGGATATCCTGTATAATACTAGTAGTGCAGCCACTTACCTTAGGAGGGTCGCTTCACGCTTCCAGGGCTTGGCCATGTATGAAGTGAATATCTGGAGAGGCTGAAACTCCCTGCACTTTCTGTGCCAGGATAAATTCTAGTACAATATGTGGCGGGGGAGGGGAGGGGAACTGCTTAAAGCTGAACAGTATCAGGATGATATGGCACAAGCTCCAGGAACACAATGCATCACATACACAGGACAATATCTACAATATTCTTCCTGGATACCTGGATGGAAAAAGTTTTGTCCAAGTCTTGTAAGTGACACAAACTTTTTGTATATTCATATCAATAAAAAAATAAATAAAAACCCATAGAGCATCTCATTCATAGGACGTGGTTTTCATCCGGAAAGATTCACTCCGACATTCCCCTTCCACTCAGATCAATGGTGGCTGTTGGATGATTTTCCCTATGAGGGACGTGGCCAATATTCCAAGTGGAATCCATGAAAATTCCGCTGGAAAATCTGCAACAAATTTCTAAATACGATTAAATGACAATTCTTGGACAGTTGTTGGCATAACTCTACATTGTGAGGTTCCTCTGTTACTCCTCCTGGATATGTAATCAATAAGAGAGTTACCATCTACCTTGTCAAAAAGGAGTGTCCCTACATAGTTACTATTCATTGGACTCTTTACGGCCCCAACTGGTAACCCTGGCTGTCAATGTATTCATCAGCTACGAGGAGGAACAGTGGAGCGGTCTTTTTTTTTCAGGCTTGCTGTATGTGCTGCCTGGTCACTGCTTATTTTTCGGCTTTAGATGAGGGACTTTGTCGTCTTAATGTGACGAGTGCCCGGTCATTTTTTTTTATAATTTCGTTTATTAATGATAAACAATAGGGCAAGGTAATGGAAAGTTTATGTTTACAAGACATCAACATAACATTCGTAGAGTAAAATGGAAAAGTCTTTGAGTGTTACTTCATGAAAAAGTAAAAGCTAAGCAATTGTCAAAGAAGTCCATGTGATCCAAGTGAGTCAATGAAATTAAATCTACATTCCCGCCCAACCCGCTGGTCTATCTGGTTATAAATATACACAAAACTCGAACAGCAGGTCCAGAGACCCCTGCAGGGCACATTAGGACTCATGCTTAAACCATTAAAGAAAGGATTCAAAACTCAAAACTCGGAAAAGAAGAGTCATAGTCAAAGAGGTAACAAGCGATGATCAGTAAACCCATTACAGATCTCTTATATCTTTGTGTGGACATGTTGCAGTGGTGGAAGAGGAGGAGGGAAGGCTCCAGGTTGAATGGATCTTCCCAGCTCTTGCCAGAATGATGCGAGTACTCTGCAGGACCAGAACATGTGTAAAAAGCGATTCCAGTCTTATTTGTGGCCCCTAGAATTGTCTGCTGTCCGGGGACAATTGGGAGTCTTGTGTCCGTCACTGTGCAAATGTAGTGGGTCCTAAGCCAAGACACCCCCACCCACCCTCCAGAGGCACCACAGCCGTATCTGGTGAACCCAGTTACCTCCATTATCACCTATCATATAAACTTGGCATCCACATTGAGGAGATGCAGGGGCTGGATAGTTAATAGTTAACCACGGAGTCACCCATCTGTGTTGGGACATTCAGAGTCCAGAGATTAATCCGTTTCGTGTAATTCCTACTTCTGTCAGAGACAAATTCTAACAGTTTATAGACAAAGCAAACTAAATAAAACTCTTCTAACAGAGATATGCAGTTTAATGATTGACTAATATGGTACCAGTGTGAATCCATTGCTGTACATCTACACCCGGGTAAGACGGAATATACTGAGCTGTGGTAAGGAAAGGATGGAGCGGGCAACGTGTGGCACCAGGATGCTCTATAATACTCCATGTATTGGGTAGAACATGGAGCAATTTGAGTCCTTCTCTAAAGTTACTCTCCATATTTAGGCAAGTGTTCATGGCTGGGAGTTCTCAGAAATACAGCGGCACAATTCCTATATACTACAGAGAAGTTGGCTAAACACTGGCATGATTGACATGGTTAAATCTCCTTATACAGATGCACACTCAGCTTTGCCCAGGATACATGTCTTCTGAATAGGGAGAGAGGTTCCTTTGCCATCATATTAATGATCCAAAAAACTCCACTCTCTACTCCAACATCTGCCAAAAGTCAGGAGACCCTTATACACATTAGAAGGTCATCGGTATGAAAGCGGTAAGAAGGAAATATCAGAGATGCCTCAATATTGACCTTCTAAGGGTCAGGAGTGACATCTACACATTCATTATAATCACTCTGCTATGCACAGTCATTGGGTTAATTATTAGCCATTTTTCTATTCCCTCACAGGTTGGGGTTAAGTTAAATAAACAAAATTTCACATGTTTCAATAACTTTGTATTAAGGACAGTAAGAGGAGCCCAAAACCATATGCACCGTATCCTCGTCTTACCCCGTGCTCAAGATCACAGGTTACATGATGAATTTTGCATTGCAAAAAGGCTAAAACATATTATAAAAATATTCTACCCGGATGACTAAGAGACTTCCTCAAATACATGTGCACCAAGTTCATGTATCAACAACCATCTCCTGAACTTGGGGATCAATGTCTTAGACCAGTGATGGTGAACCTTTTAGAGGCTGAGTGCCCAAACTTCAACCAAAAGCCACTTATTTATTGCAAAGTGCCAGCACAGCAATGTAAGCAGTAATTTATTTCTCCTTGTTCTTTGGGGACTTTCATTTGTATCAGCCTCCTAAGAACACCAACACAGGTGAAAGGAGGAGGGCAAATTTGACTATCATTGTAGGAACATTCTTTCAGTTCTGTCTGGTGAACTTCATTCTGTGGTGATGGCCTGGGTGCCCACTGAGAGGGCTCCGAGTGCCGCCTCTGGCACCAGTGCCATAGGTTCGCCACCACTGTCTTAGGGTATCTCCATACGTTGTGCATTATGTAAAGATGTGCGGCACAGTAAATACGCAGTGTAATACTGCAGATTTATGACAATCCCATATGATATTGTGAACAAAAATGTGATTTCTGAACTAAAGCAAATAAGTGACATGTAACAGGCTAAATCCAGCAGCCATTACACACAAAGTAAATTATGCAATTGTTATGTTATGTCTGTGCCTAGTATGTGGCTGCAGTACCGGGAACAGCCACTAGCATATGAGTGAAGCTGTGTCTGGGCAAACTGTGATGCATATAAGAAGGCCACAACGTCTTACAGACCGTGCAGGATCTTGTTTTACTGACGTAACACAGTGCCAAGGACAAGACTCCTTGCATCATAATAATATATAATGCAAGGAGTCCCTGATTGACAACTAAACAATAGAAGTTTGGAGTTTAAGGGGGAAGCAGGACAAAGAGTCCAGTTCCCAGCAGTGTGGTCGGTCAATGACACGGGACACTGCAAAGTCCTTCATTCAGGCACTGAACTCTGCCATGTTAAACGTGGAAAGGATGGAATAAATGTAAAATTCATCATGGAATTGCAGTATTGCAATTGTATTATAGATTCGTAGCTGATTTTATCCTATAGATAGAAAAGGAGAAAGAACTGACACAATGAGTGAGGCTTGTAAAGCTTTTATCCAATTTTAGGATATGGATTCTCCATCACATGTAAACATAGAAAACTTGCATTGCCCAGGGCTTCACAGTGCTCTATCGCCCTCTAGAGGTGAATGAATAAAGTGACTTGTGTTATGTGAATTTTGGTTTATTAAGTTCTCCAAAATTTGTGCAAGTAATAAAAATATTACATAACCTTAGGTTCTATTCACACCCAAGTTGTACGCTCCATCGAAGATCATTATGAATGGCAAAAAAAGTCCAACCTGTAGCAGCATTTTTTTTCTGTGAAGAGACAGACACCTGGTTGGCTGTCAATGGTGTCAGTCATGTAGCAGATCTGGCTCTGCCATCATATTCACTGCTCCTATGAGGAAGGGAGATGTGAACAGAGCCTTAGCAAGCCAGATTTCTGCATTCATGACTTCTCCATGTATTTCCATCTCACACTGTACACAGTCTTATATACATAAGGAAGGTTTCCATACAGTGAAATGAGATTATCCATAACAGAATTTACAGCTCAAGTCCTTTTACTTCACCAAACAAAGGCAGCTCTTTCCCGTAACATGCGCACCCCGAACCTCTGCCATTCCCGCTGGTAGATCCATAGCTCCTGCGTCGTGTCGAGACAAGAAAGCACTGCACCCCCTTTCCATACGATCACTCGTGGGTCCATATCCTAGAGGCAAGCATATGCAACCATCATGTATCAAAGGGTTAAGGTGATTTTTCTATATAGCAAGGTAAACATTTTTATATAAAGCTAACTTGATCTATGGGCTTTCCATGTGTCTTTTATCACAATTCACTCACTTTGTAGTTGCTATACCAGACACAGACAGTGAACAAGAGTGGCGCTGTTTTACAAGATAAATCCAATCGCAGAGGTCTGTATTGTCCGTGATGCGACGAGCAACACACAGGGGAAAACACAGCGAGAAATACATGCTCTACCTTAGGTCTTGTGATCACTTCTACGTTTTCGACCATTCTTCTGAAAGATGGAGGCATCTTATTGAGGATTCGATGCTGCAGAAACGGCTGCGCCTTGTGGAACATTAACCCCCCGCCGATCACCAGGATGGAGCTGTACATCTTCTTTTTTGTATCATCGGAAGCTGAAAGGAAATTTAAACATTTTAAATCTCCTTTACGATTATCAATATAGTCTATAATGTTATGCAAAGTGATCGCAATAGACATATATATTGCTGTATTGTATAGAGTCTCCTGTATCCTATAGCACAATCATAGTGATGACAAGTGTTGCTGTGTACGTGACTTACTGCAGCAGTCGATGCTATGAAGAATTGCCTTGTCCAGACCCAGTGCCTTCCCTTCAAACTGAGACACCATGGTTTTCCTGGCGAACAAAGATGCAGACGTTTCCTCCCCATCGTTGCTGTGCCCCATGCCGTCAGCCTGGGAAGGCCCTAGCTCCGATTCCATCATGTGCCCCCTTTCTGGATCCATGCCCTGGCTCCGCACATCGTCATACATGCTGGGTTTGGGCATGCCTTTCCGGTCTGCAGCCGCCTTCGAGGACTTAAAAAAAAAGTGTCATAATTACAAACCAAGTTAAGTATCTCTCTAAGTTGCAACAGTGGTCCCTCAAGGGGCTACCATGCCCAGAGAAGGATTAATATTAGGGACCCTCAATATGATAAAACAACAACATTTATGGCACAACAGAAAATGTGAAAAAAAAAAATAAAATAAAAGTCTTTGTAAGTTCCACAAAATGGTTAAAGGTTTTTTCTTTCAAATTAATGAGTTGTCCCAAGCTTCCCTGATACCCCCTCCCACTGGACAGACTATAACAATCTAATAGTCCAGAGGCTGGGACCGTCACCAATCACGAGGGTCCCGTTCTTACTAAATGAATGAAATGAAAAACAGGTCAAACATGTATCCTCACGCTCCATTCAATGCTAAGGGAGCCCAGCACTCCGGTATCTCCACCACTCCCATAGACATTGAATGGAGCGGCAGAACACATGCCGGACCTGCTGCTACATCTATTAATGAGAATGGGACCCCCATTCTTGTTAAGTGGGATGGGGGGGGGGGGGTTGATAAGCTGGACCCCCTCCAATCAAATTGTTATTTCCTATATTGGGGATGACAAAACTTAGGACAATTCCTTTATAAAAATATGCTTTGCTACATTTTCTTTATATCACTTCACATTATAACCTAATAAAAGTGTGTAACCCCTCCAAGAATGAAATTGAGGTCGGCATCAGAGTAGGCGCGATCTTATGTGCTCACATCACATGTATCGCTCTGAGCAGTGAAATGCTTGGTCTTACTTGATCCTGTTTGCTTTGTGTTGCTAGCAGATAATGCTCGTCATGAGGATCTTCTGGGTCTCCCTGTGACCTGTGCTGTAAATGCGTCATCTTCTGACCCACAATGCCAAATGTAGCCGGATAGAACAGCGCCATCGGAGCCTGAAATATGACAAAACATCGGTAAGAAGTGGTAAAAATCATATTAAGGGGGCTGTATGAGTTGAGATGAGAGGACCGGACGTTTATGTTCGGCTGCACGACACGAACATATTGCCAAATCGCTGGCAGATAGATGCCCATAGTAACTAGCCATGATTGACCAGGGGTGTCCCATGGTCCAATCTGAATGAGAACGTTGGGTCCCTTGATCTCTATTTATGAGCAATTTTGAAGCCGCAGGACAATTTGGAAGTTTTGAGTAGCAGCATGAGGACCAAGAAAAAGAAGGTGTTGAAAATTCAAGGATCTCCCAAAACCCATTCTCCTTGTTCTCCTGTAACAATTCTAGTGCTCTCCCAGATTCTAGAGCGGTCACTCAATGGCGGAGAGGGAAGGGGGCTGATGAATTGGAAGAAGTGATTGCTGATAGTCCAGGACACTTCACAAATCTACATAAAAATCAAGCACGATAAACCAGGGACACTTACTCATAGACCCAGGCACCGTGACTGTGCTAATTTTCTTACATTTCTTTAATTTTGGCCTCCTTCCTTCTAAAATCAACTTTGAAAATGCTCTGAAGGTCTCAATGGAGCTTTCCCAGAGTCCCTCCGTTCTGAAGATTGACAGGCTGTTCAAGGAACACTTCCCCTCCCACTGTGTGAAATTACATCAGGCAGAGAGAGGGTGCTATAGCCTGTGAAGCAGGCTCATTAGCATCATTTTAAAAGTTGATTTCAGAAGGGCAAAGGCCATGGATAACAAATATAAGAAGATTACCACATTCACAGTGCCTGGATCTATGAGTAAGTGCCCTTTGGATGTTAAAGTTAGATGTTACTAATTTTACATTCGGGCTTGGTAGTTCTAAATTACACCTCTGCTGACATGAATAAAAATAAGTGAACCCTAAATGAACACTCGCTCCTACCTGAAGTTTTTCATCGCCGAGTCTCATTTGGTACAACAAGGCTGGAGAATCTGGATGACGAACCTGAAACTCGTGATCCTGAAGTCCACAAATGTCCTGAGGAAAAAGCACATGGTTTAGGAAAATACCACAATATTCACACATAAACCTGTATTGTAAGAACTGTGGACACAAATGTGGTTATATACAGATATGTGGTCATAATGCAAATTTTGAAAGGGCACATGGAAACGCTATACAATATAGATAGATAAATCGGGAGAGGATCTTGCGAGGTTTATATAAAACTTTCCTCAACAAACCCAGTGACCCTGAACTGAAATGAAAGTATGAGAATTTATCTTAAAGGTAGATCCAATGGTAGGTTCCTACTACCGAACTCATCTTTATACTATATGTGGCTAATATAAGAGTTTCGCAGAACCTAAGAAAAACGTATCTCTCGTTGTGAAGCCGGAGTTCTGCTCACACTTCACAATCAGAATGCTGAAAAGAAGATGAGGGGGAATCGGCCGCAGATACAGGGGCTTTGAGTAGCCTTTGCTCCTGCTCCGCAGTGCGGCTGCTCCACGCTCCAGTAGTCGTGAACAATAATTTGCATAAATATAAGTTATGTTATATTATGCATTTTCAGATTTTATAGTTATTTGGAGATCCTCATAATAGTACTTTATTTTATTTTCTGAAGATTATTGTGATTTATATGCTGTGAAAAACTCCCATCAGTTGGACGTTTCCTCCGTGCGGTCATTATTTTTTCCTCGTTGAGCCTTCATACGTTGTCTGGGTTATTTTTCCCAAAATTTGTATGCACGCAGACTATGTTGTAGTGTGAATAGGCCAAGAACAGAGCAATACTGCATTGCACGAGAGACTATGGACTATGACATGCATTACGATTGCGATAGTGTGAACAGGGCTCTCACTATCATTTCTACCACAGTATGGTTGTGGTAGTGTGAACAGGGCTATAAACGTTATTTCTTGCATGGAACAGAGCAATACCATATTTGATGTGAGTGGACCGTGCTACACATTATTATTGTGAGGAACCACAGGGTATGCGCAGTAATGTGGTGGCATCTGTTAGTGGGGATGGCTTGGGCACTAACCATAGGCCACTCAGTAGACCTTGGAGTTGCACCTTGTAAAGGGATGCGTTTTATTTTTTAAAGCAGTCTCCCCAGCCTTAGGTGCACATATTTAGTATAGACACTGACATTTGCACAGCCCCAACAGTGGGTCCTTCTTACTATAGCCTTAACGCTTTATGATGATGGTTCAATCCCCTTCAGCTGCCTTCAATATTTGGGTATATTGATATGCTCAGCCCCTTTGAGGAGTTCCAGGAATACAAAATAATATGCCCATCATAAAGGATACTATAATAACACACTCTAATTCACTGTTATTAACAAAAATACAGGTGTTTCACAGACAAGTCCAACCTGTCTCCACCAGCCCTGGTGACACTATTTCAGATGCCCCTAGACACAACAATGTAACTTCTGACTTAGAGTCGGCAGCATCTTTGATTCCTGTGTGACTCTGTGCTGCTGAGTTTCTGTGCCTTTCCGCTGTGTGCATGTATTCACTTCCCCTGCACGGAGCTCAGAGACTCTGACTGATCACTTCCTGCCAGCACATGGTGAGCAGAGAGAGAAGCTACAAGCTACAAGGAGATAAGTGATACGGGGGAAGGGGGAGGCAGGCACATATCTTTGAGAACTGGCAGTTTAAAAGTCTGTCACAGCCTCTGCCTGTCAGTCTCTGTGTAATAGGGATCTCATGCATCTCATCTTCTCAGATCGGTATCATCTCTCCTTCTATGTATCAATGTGTTAGTACCATGTCAGAAGCCAGATGAAGGTGTATATAAACGTTATACCCTGATAATGTCACCACACAGAACTAGATGGATGATACAGTAATGTGATATAAATATTTCAAAATTTAAAGGGGTATTCCAGGAATAAGCATAATTCATATGCAAATAGATACTCAAAATATAAGCTAATGTGTAATTAGTTTTGCTCCCCTTAGCAGAAAATGCTGATGACATGGACTGTAATGAAGAATTAAAATGCTACTGGCCCTTTAATCAGTCCGTTAATTTCCTCCGCGCGGTCCGTTGCAGAACAGAAGATGGCCGCTGGTCACATGTCCACATCACATGTCCTGCACCTGCCTGGGCAGGTCATGTGATCACCGCTATGTTAGGCTGTAGTCGGTTGGTTGCAGTGCATTCAGTATATGGTCAGTGTTGTGGTGATGGCAGTTACACATCATTACTATGGTAACAGTGCAGGAAAACCTGTTATATCATCACTGGGAGCAGAGCATAAGAGGGAGGAGGAGTTACTGAGAACTAAAGGATCATGGGACTTGTAGTTTCCAGCGGCGGCCATCTTGGTGATAACTCCACCTATTTTAGAGAGGCCATAAATTTTGTAAATCATAAAATCAAACTATTTAAGCTCCATTTTGTTACTAATGACATTGAGTATTGTTGTATTCAGTTATTTATATCATCATGGGTTTTTGTGTCAGACATTCATATTCCCGGAATACTCCTTTAAGAATTTCACGATGCAAAAGGAAGGTGATCCCACCTGGTCCAGGTGAGTGTATGTCTCTTTAAGCTGCTTTAAGAGTAGACAGTCCAGAGTATTGGTGAGCTGACACTCTCGGTAGGGAAATCCTGCTCTCTGCATCAGCCAGAAGAAACAGCGTGTGACATCAGCTCCACCATAGGCAAGACACAGTCTGCAAACAGACAAAGTAATATATACATAGCTGAAGGATGTGTGAAGATATTTTGCCAATTCACTGACATCACAACATTTAACACATTCTTATGTTTCAGTTACATGAACATGTTTATACAAGCTGTGTGCTGGTCGCCTTTTCCAGCCCAAATGCAAGTCAATTAAGCAATCTCTTCCCTTCCTCGGTTCCTTGATGGACAAGTGTCTTTTTTCAACCGTATAAACTATGATACTATGAAAACAAACTTCATAGGTATAAATAGTCCTGTAAGTCTCAGGCCAGTCACAGCTCTACTGTCCAATACTGACAGCATTCTGCAAGTATAAGTCAGCAGAGCTAAAGTCAGGTCACCACATTTAGTCCTACAGTTTGGGACTACTCTGTGCAACGGTTTTCACCTATGTCTTAGAGGGCCATCCTTAGGGCGCGGTCACACATTTCACTTGCAATGTGTGATGAAGCACAATGCTATCGGAATGTAGAGGGGCTTGTGTCTACCGCTTCCAATGCAGATGCAGATGGTACCAGCCCTTCCCCGTTCCGATTGCATTGCGCTTCAAAACACATTGCTAACGGAATGTGTGACCACAGGTATGATTCTAGAAGGGCATATAGGATGCACTAATAATCCTGCAGGTACCTGGTGTTTCGATGGGATATACCATCCTCTACACAGCAAATGCTGGTCTTTTGATCTCCAACATCAACAACACATGCACTGGTCAGTCCACTGCCGTACACAGCGCAGACTGACTCCTGATGGACTATCACACCTAGAAGACAAAATGCATTTCTGTAAATCATTTGAAAAGAATGTTAATCTTCTGTTTTCTAAACCTGTATTGTTTCCTTGGTCGAAGATCATATTTGTGTAATGGCTAGGTCATTCCATAAACGACTACAGTAGATTCTTCTTTGGAAAGTTAAAAGGTACATGAACATGAAACGCTCAGATTTTCATGTAGAAAATCTGCAGTGCACAGAGAGCACCACGAAAATCAAATGTGGAAATTCTTACATCTCCAGCAGAGTTGATTCTGGATAATGGCTACAGATTTTATTTAACTCAACGAAAAAAGTTAAAGTAAAACAACAACCTGCAGCCAAGATCTCTTACTCAGTTTTAGTTTTTGTACTTGTGTTCATTCAGAAGTGCAAAAAGTCTGAGAACCCACTGTGCTTGTACTAATGGACGTCACACGTGATACAAAAGGAAGTGATGTCCCGTAGTGGTCAATGATTAGCCAAGGTGGATCATGTGACCTACCCCTGGCAATTCTGACCCAATGAAAGTGCTAAAGACTGGAAGTACAGGAACTATGCAAGAAACGGAGCACGGCAAGAACACTTAGTATTTTTGGCCCACCACATTATTTTGCAGAATTCCTGGAAGACTCCCTTTTTAACAGTTTGGTAGAAAAATAAATTTAATTAAAGCCATAAATCTACCTGAAAATCCAATCTTCATTAGGATCATATTGACCATCTCTTTCACGTGCTGTCTGTTATATATGTCAGGGATGAGTAATATACAGCGGTAATACTGTGTGTAACAAAAAACAAGCAAAAAGAAAAAAAGAAGTTGTAAAGCAGAGGACAATCTAATAAATAGCAACTAGGGTCAGGAGGCGCTGATATCTGCACATCCATATTACTAAATTAACGTTGAAGGGACTAGTTAGGGTTACATGCCCCCTCAATCTCAGAATTGGTGAAGGTCTCAATGGTCTGACCTACACAGACAATAACACAGTCTGTTCCTTTACTACTACAATATCTGGACCAAGGGTGACAAGGTGAGCAATGATCTCTTCAGTTCTGGTGTTACAAGCATTCAGGTCTCATCTTATACCACAGGGAATCTGCAACTAGCCATATGTGTAGTTTTATATGCAGACTAGTCAAAATGAATAGCCAGCAAAATACACATGACAAAGATTAGCTCTGTTATATGTAATACAAGTATTGTGCTGGCAGGTGAACTCCCATTATAATGTATATATGGCTTCACACTGTGTATACAAAAGGTGTCCGCATCAAGAAACCTTGAACATGCATATGGATTCTGATGTTATGGACACACTGCAATGGTCACTTAGGGGCCTGGGAAACATACTATATTACAATCCCATCTCAGGGTTGCCAACACATTACTAGACATGGTTAACGCACCTTCAAGTCTTTCAGCTGTATTTCTAAGAATTTTTGTATGACGTGTGACCAGATGACTTCCAGGTCTGTGAGGACGGCACTGACGGAGCCTCCAGGTCCACCGTGAATATTTAGCTGGCCTCGTCGTATGGGATAGTGAATATCATACCTGTCAGCTGGATTCACAAATAGTGCCTGACAGAACAGAACAAACTCATCTTTAATACACAGAACACAATCAAAGCAACTATTTAGTAAGTGATCAGAATTTGTGACTTGTATTACTCAAGAAATAGCAATTCTTATATATGACACATATATATGGTGTTCCTCTGAAATGAGTAGATATTAAATTGACAGCTTGGTCCTAAGGTTCTACTTTTCACCAAATTATATAATTGTAAAAATTACATTTTCTCAAAACGTGTAAAAACTTATAGTTAAAAGTTCAAAATAATGTTTTTTTTTTTTATATACAGTTAAAACTTAATGCCAATAATACAGGTTGAAGTACCTCTTCTCCTACAAAGTATTCTTCATTGTGAGAAGTATTGGTCCATTTCACACCAGAATCATGATCTAATATCGCTGGTCTCATCTGTTTATTGTATGCTCTGGCCTGAAAAGGTAAAAAAAAGTAAGAAAACCTTTGATAAGTTTAATAAATCCATGTCTGATGTGCTCTGTTTTCCCTGCCTTGCTCTGTACTAGCAGTAACAGTGATTCTGTGTCCTGATTGGCTGAGCTGTTTGTGCACGTTCATGTGAATTCCTTGAATGCTACTTTAATCATTGCCCACAGCTGATGTCACGACCAGGAAGTCCCGCCCACTTCAGGAAAAGATGAGAGGGGTTTACAGATAGTCTCATGTATCTATTAGCCCTATATGTCAGGATAGGAAGAACCCAGCAACATGATATAACTATCGTAGGCTCTTTCCAGCTGTGCTAACACCATTTTTGTTAGTAACTTTACAATTACTCTTTAAGGTTCTACAATTTTCTTGTTTAGTGTTTCAGTTCTTCCTACTTTTTAAAGTTCTCTACTTGTTGTCAGCGCATGGAAACAATCCTGCTTGCATTCTGGCTTTAACCAACCCAGGTAAGGGTTACAGTGTATTAAAGTCCTGATTATGATGTGTATTAGGCTGGGATTTTACAGAGCTGTGTACCAGGTGTATGGCTGAAAATCATATAAAAAGGAAAAAAAATTGCTGTAGTTTTTAAAAGAAAGTCCATTTTTAATTAATAGTTGCACATTGTAACTTATAAAATAGCCTAACAAGCTATGATGTGCAGATATTTTACATGGAAGGGCCATGGTGCAGCTGCAGAAGGAGAACACAGACAGTTTCAGGTGTAAAGTCCTTGCAAACTAGAAAAGACAGCGAATGACCCGAAAAAGAATGAAGCCGCTTATAACCACTTCAGCCTTCAATACTGCAACTTACTCAGTACTCAGCAGAGGAAGCAGAAACATCTCTGCCTATAAAGGACCCAGTGACCCCCTTGATAAATATTCCCAGCAGAAAGCACATGCAGGTGAGGGTCAATAAACTGCCCATAGGCCAGTAGAAATAGAAAACCCTATTTTGAACACTTACCTGCTCAGGAACTGCAGGGATCCGTCTTGTCCCATTAGACATCTTTTTGGACCAGATAGCTTGATCCACCATTTTGAGACCATTTTGTCTCTGTTCATTGCTTTCTGGCTTCTAAAGAACAAGGACACAAACAAGACAATAAGAATTACCATTTGCATTGCTTGATCTTTTTGACTTTACAGAAATTTACTGCGCTCACGCCCTCCTCCTCTCCCCGGCGCAGACGTGTGCCCACCATACTATGGTACGGCAGGCACAAATTAATGTGAATGTAGCATTGTTCTGCATACTGTGTTTTCAATGAATGTAGCCAAAATATTAGTAGTCAACTGTAGTAACTCGGCACTCATACAATGCATAAATTATTTTATTGATTAAGTCAATGGACCTTCATCAGTCCTGGATTGCAGGGGGGGGAATATAGTAGGAAGAGAATATATTGATTATGTGGCAGTAGCCTGATAGCAAAATGGAAACAGAGCATATTAGCTGGCCTTGACTGACGCTGTGGATTGCACAAAAAAAGAATTTATTCATCATCTCGTGCCGACTTACTACAGTTGATGGACTGATGGTCAGACTGGGGATGACATGACCAGGCTGCCATATTATGGGCTCCATACAATAGTTTTTTTTTTACTGACACTATCGATCTGTCAAGCATACATTGAGTCCGTCTCTGAGAAGCCACTTGTCACAGGAGTAAGTTTGTCCCGGCTGCTTGTGTCTCCTGGCAATAACATGAGGGATCGCTGCTGGGTGGGTGTCTGTAGCTCTGCCGATGCGCAAGGTGCTGGATCCAGGGTGTATGACTATAACATAGTCACTCTGTATATGCTGCAAAACACAACACAGAAATGATTATAGCAAATATATACAAAGCAAATAATCTGTCAAAAAGTGGAAACAAGAGAAAAGAATGTGAGGTCCCAGCACCCATCAGCTTGTTATTCCCTCCCCTATTGATAGGGAATAACCTGAAAGCATCATATAACCCCTTTAGGGTGCAGTCACACGTAATGATAGCGCTGCTAGAGTACTTCGGTGGGTCTCGGCCCAAGTGCACGTGCGTTTCTATGGAATCGCAAGCGATCAGTAACCAGAACCCCATTGTTTTAATGCAAGACACCTGGTTCTGGTTATCGATCGCCTGCTTTTCCATAGATACATATGCTAGCGCTGTGCTTGTTAACGCATCGCTAGTGGCAAGTGTGACTGCACCCTTAAAGTAGAACATGTGTGATAATCTGTTATATTCACACTATGTTGTAGCCCTCAATTGCATGAATATGTCCTGACATACCCCAATATATGCACTTACACTGGGATAGGCCATCCTGTGCCTTCCTGAAAGGGAGGCGTGGACATCAGTGATTGGCAGCTTCCAAAGTTCAGGGCGTTTCCCCAGTGATGTATCTATCCTTATATGGACAGTGACATCACTGGGGACCACCAAGAGTGTTTGCTCAGCAGAGGCCGGGAGTGGATACACTACTGTTGCATTTGTCCCCCTTAGGCTATTACGGCCTCCTCCGAGCATCTTTCCATCCTGTGTTTTCCACAGTATACAACATATACACTGCACAGGACACAAAAAGGAGTCTGCCAGTATGTGAACAGGAAACGTTATACAAATACACCAGGAACTTCCCTGAAGTGTAATACGCTGCACGTATCGAGAAAACGCGTGGTGTGACCGTCCCCTTAGTGTGTATCCCTTAAACACCACCTATATTTACATGAAAATTTCCCATTTTAAACGAGATTTATCATTTTTATGTATTGTGAACGAAACCTTGAGAATGCTGTAGCTACACTGATGCAGAAACATATCTTGTTTAATCCCTGAAACGAGTGGTTTTGCCCAAAAAACTATAAAATACAGGACCTTGGGAAAGTACATAAAAGCGCTGCCTTATCTGTGCAGACAGGACTAATCAACCTGAGCTGGATGACTCATACACAGCAGCTGGGGGATGGTGCAGCGATTGATTACTTCTGCCTGTCAGGGACAACACAGTGATGACTTATTCTTGGCTTGCGCTGGTCAGAACAAGGCTGAAGCAGTGCATAATTAGGGTGAGGAGAAGCGCTGAGCAGACACAGAAGTGACCGAGCCTTGTTGTCATAATTTTATAATTGTTTTTTCAGCAAAACTACAGTTCAGGGATTGAACAAGATATGTTTCTGCATCAGTGTAGCTACAGCAGTCTCAAGGTGTATTTGCTTCATAATGTATGAAATTAAATGATTTCCTTTAAAGGGAATGTCCAGGATTAGTAAAACATAGCTGCTTTCATCCAAAGCAAACAAATCGCAACACAAACGCCAACGTGGATGCGGCCTCAGGCTGGTGCACAGAGTTGCAGCTCAGCCAAATTCATCTCAATGTAAGTGCAATACCAGATAAGCCGCACAGACTGGCGAAGTGATGCTTCCAGAATGTTTTCTACTGCTGGACAATCCCTTTAAGGACAGGAGCACCTATGTTCCCAGAGCACTCTGGCCTCTCAGAGACCTTGTATAAGAGTGAAGGCACAGTCGCCATGCCCTCAGGACTGTAAGGAGCCGCACTGGGATGTGATATTATGGTGGAAGAGATCTAAAAACTGATTTTGCACATAACAACCAATCACACAGGAGGTTCTGTTTTCCAAGGCAGAAAGCAAATGAAATCTGCGCTGTGATTGGTCACTATGTACACTTCATACATGTTTATTCATTCCAGTGTGGTTGTCACAGTAATGTTTGGTTGCCCTCCACCACCCCCGTGTCTGTGCAGTCACCTCCTGCAGGGGTTCAGGGATGGCTGCCGGTACTATAGGCCGCTTCACCCCGCGCTGCTCCTTCTCTTTCTCTCTGCCGTTCTCCGGTTCCGTTTTCTCAGCCTGTGTCATAGCGGCCACCTGGTTTCTGCCGCTGCGCATGCGCGACGGGACTGCAAGGGCGCTCCAGTGGCCACCAAAAACCTATCCCTGGGAAAGCGGACAAGCAGTAGCTATTCCTGGGTGACAGCTCGACGTTGTGACGATGGATGCGTTTCAACCACAGGAGCCAATCAGCGGCTTCCACCTCCTGGGTCACGTGATCAGGATATCCGTAATACGGACAGAGACTGAGTCACCATCTGGAGGAGGCAAAACATGGTGTATATCGCGAATGGTGAGAGCAGCCTGCTGCGTATACTCTGCCTATACGGGTCACAGTATATTATGGAGGCTTTCTATTACATACAGCTCTGCATGGGAGTAGCAGTGTTATAGGGGATCTGTTGAGATTATATGGATTTAACCCTGTAACAACCTACTTATTCACATTCTACGACCTACTTAATTTCAGATTCAAAGGTCCAAAACTTTATTATTTGGTTGTTGATGTTGCTGAGTGAGGGCTTGGTTTTCTGAAGTTCGAGTTGTGTTTTTGACTGGCGTCACTTTGCGGTACATAATAAATACTGAGTTACTAGAGATCTGACCCGGACATACTGCCAAGCAGCCAACAGGGCAAATTGATGCCCGCAGCAACTAGACATGGCTATGAATGGTCAGGCGGCCGAACCCAAACCCCTCCATCTGGTCCGATCATCTCTAATACCGTAGTAACCTTTTCTATCATGGGGATTTGTTGTCACACTTATTATGGCTGAAAGAAGGTTGTACCCCTCCTCTTATTGTGCCCAAATAGAAGAATATCCCCACTTTATTATTCCAAACTATATAATGACCCTTCCCCTTGATGTCTAGATGATAGAGATACACTTTAGTATTAGTTATTGTATGTGTTCACCCATCCAGTCATTAATTCTTTAATCTTTGCCTTTAGGACAAGTGCTGGACGGCCAGCAGAGATCTCCATGGCGCCTCTCCTTTATTACAGACCTCTTCTGGGGAATTACAGACTTTGTTGTCTTGTTGTAAGTAGTGGTCACTACAGATTTATCTTCATTTACTTCACTCATTTATTTTCACGTTTCAGTTATTTCTTTGATATCAGATTTCTAGCATATACTGATCCATATCACCAACCATAAGTTTCAATTATGCACACAGAGCTCTCAAAGGAAATCTACCATCAAAATCCATCATGATAAAGCAAACACCTACACATAGATCCAGGCACTTTTAACATTATGCTAATGAGCCAGTGGAGGGTTGTTAACAGAGCTCCTCTGTGCTGTAGATTCACAGGCTGTTGCACTGTCTCTCCACACACACACACACACACACACACACACACACACACACACACACACACTGGGGGTCATTTACTAAGGGCATGAATCCCGTTTTTCCGTTGGGTTACTGGAGTATTACCGTTTTGCTCCGAATTTTCCCTGAATTGTCCCGGGTTTTTGGCGCACGTGATCGGATTGTGGCGCATCGGCGCCGGCATGCACGCGACGGAAATCGGGGGGCGTGGCCGAAAGAAAACCCGATGGATTCGGAAAAACCGCCGTATTTAAAAAAAAAAAAAAAAGTGACACTTGCTCACCTGCACCCACGATAGCTTGGTGAACTCCGACGGACTTCAGCGCAGCAGCGACACCTGGTGGACATCGGACGCACTACCTTAGTGAATCGCCGGAAGACCTGAATCCTCAACAGAGAACGCCCCTCCCCAGAGCCCTTCAGGCTCATTAGCAACATTTTAAAAGTTGATTTTTAGAAGGAAGCAGGCCATGGATAAGAAGTATAAGAGCATTCCCACAGTCACTGTGTCTGCATTTATGGTTGTGTCTGGATCTGGTTT
>WNYA01004439.1:0-18783 GCA_019512145.1 Engystomops pustulosus | reverse complement strand
ATATAGCTAGGCAATCCCCTGCCCCCAGTATATAGCCTTCCAGCCCCTTGCCTCTTAGTACATAGCCAGGCAGCATCATGTCCTGTAGCATATAGCCAGCTCATGTCCCTTAGTATATAGCCAGGCAGCCCCCTGCCCCTTAGCATATAGCCATGCAGCCCCCTGTCCCCAGTATATAGCCTTCCAGCCCCTTGCATCTTAGTATATAGCCAGGCAGCCCCCTGCCCCTTAGCATATAGCTAGATCCCAGACCAGACTCCCTCTGTATATAGACACCAGACCAGACTCCCTCTGTATATAGACCCAAGACCAAACTACCTCTGTATATAGACCCAAGACCAGACTACCTTTGTATATAGACCCAAGACCAGACTACCTCTGTATATAGACCCCAGACCAGACTCCCTTTGTATATAGACCCCAGACCAGACTCCCTCTGTATACAGACCCAAGACCAGACTCCCTCTGTATACAGACCCAAGACCAGACTACCTTTGTATATAGACCCAAGACCAGACTACCTCTGTATATAGACCCCAGACCAGACTCCCTTTGTATATAGACCCCAGGCCAGACTCCCTCTGTATACAGACCCCTGACCAAACACCCTCTGTATTTAGACCCAGACCAGACTTCTGCAGAGATCTCAGATAAAGTTCCTATATACAGAGGGAGTCTGGTCTGACGTGTATATACCAGGCAGATGAAGACTGGTCTAGGGTCTATATAGAGAGGGATTCGGGTATGGGGACTATATATACCTCTAAAACGAATCCTTTATTAAATATAGCACCCACGATTCTGCAGCGCTGGTCCAGCGCTTGGTTAAATGCGAATAATCATGAGCAGATCAGCACAGATCGTCATAATTCATAGACGAGTGGGGAGGGGGGGGGGTGTTACTGACCTTTCACAGTTCGGGTAGCGGATTGGAAGGTTTAAAAAGTACGAAAATGAAGATGGTGGTGATGACAGAGGCGGCACATGGGTCAATGTCACGAAGCAATCATGCGCGCTTAGCGCTCAAAAAGGAGAAGGTTAATTCAATTTCTTCTAGTGGTTTACAATGGGACCCCTTTACTTACCCGTCCATTCGCATTCCAGCGCGCTTCTCTGACAGCGTTCAGGTCATCCGCATTCATAAGGGCCGCGCCCGATGGTCCCACCAGTGGCGCTGCTGCGCCGAAGTCCCGCGAGTGCCCCGAATTCATCGCTTCATCGTGGTGCATGTAAGTATGGACCGTCGACCAATTTTTTTTTTTAAAATGGCGCGTTTTTTTCCGAAGCCCGTCGTGCCGTTCGGCCCGCCCCCATTTCCGCCGTGTGCCATGCCGCATCGATGCCCACAAACCGATCGCGTGCGCCAAAATCCGGGCAATTCAGAAATCGGCGTCCAATCGAAAAATTCGGGTAAACAACCCGTCGAGGAAAGTGCAAATCGGGCCCTTATTAAATGGACCCCCATGTAATCAATCAGCATCTTTCGATTTATCAATGACGTCCGTTCTATACAGTGGGGAAAATAGTATTTTGTCAGCCACCAATTGTGTAAGTTCTACCCACTTATATGATGATATAAGCCTGTAATGACATCATCAGTAAACCTCCACAAAATGAACAATCACATTGGGCAGATTTACTTACTGGTCCATTCGCGCACCAGCTGCGCGTTCTCTGTCGGTGGATTCCGGGTCCGGCCGGATTCAATGATGTGGTCTCCCCCCCCCCCCCCAGCCGCGTCCACCAGGTGGCGCATTCTGTGCGAAGTCCCGAAATCAGCTAAAGGTAACACCGGCCATTCCTGGTGAAGGTACGTGCAAAACGTCGCAACACTTTTTTGTTTTTTAAAAAATGCAACAGGGGAAAATTTTTTGAAATGCAGCGGATTTTTTCCGGGATTCCGTCGGGTTGTTCGTGTTCGGTCTGCGGTTAAACGGGTCGGCCCCTCTCCCCCATTTGTCGGTTCGTGCATGCCAAGCCGCCCGATGCGGCGCAAATCCGATCGCATGCGGCCAAAATATCCCCCCCCGGGGCACTTTCATCAGGGTAATAAATCGGCGCAATCGCAAATAGCAAAGTAACAAATCGGAAAAACCTACACGCAAATCGGAGCCCTTTCTTTAAGAGGCTCCCTCTGTCCTTTCTCTCCCACTCATTACACCGTAGTAATGCTGTCTCCGTTTCTCACAGAGGTGACACTAGAGTTTACCTGCAGAATCCCATACCACACGCGGGACCTAGTGACCTCAAAAACCCCAGAACCACACGGGGATCTAGTGAACCTTGCAGAGATCCAAGCCACATGGGACCCTAAGTGACCCTACAGAAATCCCAGAACCACACGGGACCTTGACCCTGCAAGAAGACCCATAACACACGAACTGTACCCTTAGTAACCTGATAAGTCCCAGAACGCCATTGGTACTCTATGCCCATAAAATCACCAACCACAACGGTGACCTAGTAGACTCGCGTGCAGAAATCCCAAACCACAACGGGAGCCTTCCTGTGAACCCTGCATAAGCCATGAACCACAAGTGGGACCTAGTGACCTGCTGAGAAATCCCAAACCCACAACAGGGACCTAGTGACCCTGCATGCAAATCCCGAGGACCAAACCACACACGGTACACCTAGTGACCTCAAAATCCCGAACGCCACACGGGGACTTAAAGACTGACCTTCAAATCCAACGCCACTTGCCCGGGCGTAGGAGTAGCCGCTCCGGACATGAGGCTACAGGTCGTGCTACTTCCACTGTCCCATGTAGCTCCTCTTCTCTCCTCCTACCCTCCATCTTTGTCACGCCAGCTTGCTTTAATATGACACGAACCAGGGGCTTTAAATCTAAAAAAAGGTTCTCCATGTAGAGATGAGCTAACTACTGCGTCCGATCTTGATGCTCGTTCGCGACATTAAAGCGTCACTTCGAACACATGCTCGTTGCTCCGGACAATACTTTGTTCCCGCAATCTAGAAAATGGCATCTCCCCCCCGTTGTGATTTTTGGCGCCAGAACAGAGCCAATCCCGCCATGGAAACTCTGCACTCCACCCCACACCCCAGGCGTAACCCTTACATCGATAGCGAATGGTTGGCGGCCAGATCAGCTTGGAACCTGGAGTAGAACTAATGCCCCTGCCCGCGCTGCTGCTTCGGATATTCCTGATGTCTGGATGGCCGCTAGGAGAGAGCTGCTTCGCTGGTCAGGACAAAAATAAAGCGTTAGAAGGTGTTCTATGTAATGTGTTAGGCAGGAGTGATCTAGCAAGAACCCAAACAGCCCTCTGTAGGGCTACAAATAAAACGTTTTATTTTACTTAGTTGGTTTGCCTTGTGCTGGGGCTTGCCTGGCATTAGTATTGCAGCTAGTACCATATTGTGATATATTGCAGGAGACTTCGTACTACCGTTGTTGTTTACTCTTATGACACATTCCACTCAACACCGAATGGGCATTTATCAGGGTGTGATAAATTAGAGCAGAGTCTTTGATTTATTTTTTTTAACTTTTATTTCTTTTACAACTCAAAGTCATCGGCACAGCACAAAGTCCAGTTGTGTCTGTCAGTGTAGGTTAAAACTGACCATGGCAATGGTGAAAGGCATGTTTTTTGTTAAAAAAAAAATAACAAAATTTAAAGTTTAACACTTTAATTTGGAACAATGTTTAACCCAAGGTAGGGTAGGACGATGGGCGATATACGTGGCGTCCAACTACTGGCAGGGGTCAGAGCCGTGGTCCCTGGGCGGGGTACACCACCTTCTCGTTGAGTGGAGCAGGGGAACGCCTCATCTACACTTCCCTGGATCATCATGTCTCAAGTTATGAAAGTTTGGGCTGGAGAGCACTGTTAAGGCCAAACAGTGCGACAGGTTGGATGTCGTGATTTGCAAATGCTTCTAGCCAGTTGTCCTACCAGTTTAGTCGTCACGCAGTCCCCCACCCTTCACCTGAAATCAGCACTGGCTCTCCGCGCTCCACCTCAGCCTCCTTCCCCCCAGATTCGGCCCCTCCCAGCAAATGGGCAAATTTACCGGCTATCTGGTACTTTTTTCTGTTAACCGCCTGGAGTGTCGGGCCACGCCTCAGCGAAACCCACTGGCCGGTTGCGCTGAGGCATTTCTGATCCCAGGGTTTTCCTCCACCGGTCCTCAGTCTTTGGGTGATGTGACTTATTGTACCGGAGTGAAGAAGGTGTAAGAGTGGTCGGACAGAGAGACATGGTGTCAGCACATGGTGAAGCTTTGTTGTATGGGCAGATCCGAGGGGGGATAGACTGAGGATCGGAGATATGAAGGTGACAGACCCCAACTGGGGTTGATAGGCCAGGTGAACACAGTGCTTCTGAGAGAGCGATCATAGCAGAACATTGTTGGAAAGAGCGTGGTGGGGCCAGACAGGAGTTATTCAGGGAACGAAGGAGAAGAAAGAGCAAAAGGACATGAGTAGGGAGGCGGGCAGCTGGTGCATCACGCCAAAGGTTTCCCGTAGTCAAGGCTCCCTTGGCGAGATGCTAGAATTTTGCAGACAGTCTGGAGGTCTTTCAAAGAAACCACCAGATCCGGACGACTGTGGTGTGCACCTGTCCAAACCACGGCTCAGCAGGGTTTCCGACCACTACTAGCTTACCTGCCACCATTATGCGCAGGCATATGAATGCTAGAACACCCCATTCAGTGCACCGAGCCGTCACTCCAGCCTGGGCCACACCACTGCTCCTTCCCCTGTGTCATCTGTCTAGTCGCCCCCTGCCGCATGACCCCCGTCCCAACACCTCCCGTAGTCGAAAACCCCTCTTCGGCCTCCACTGATCCGCCACAGACAATCCACAGCATTCGCTCTCCTACCCAGACGCTGGAGCGGCAAAGGAATAAGTGCAACCAACCCACAACCGCAATGCCCTCACGTCCACATTCTCCAAACTGCTTAGCCTGGAGATGCTGCCCTATAGGCTGGTAAGGAACCGAGGCCTTTCGACAAACCTCATAGGCGGCGGCCGCCCCTCGGTGTTTCGGTTCCCCAGCCGCCACTTACTTTTTCCCGATGTGCCGTCCCAAGCCCTGCACGCAGCACGTGTCTAGAGAACATCATCCGTGCCCTGACCAACGCCGTTTCGTGACAGAGTCTCCACCGATCCCACGGACACTGGAACAGTGCTGCCGGTCATGGCCACTATATCGCTGACAGCACTTGGGTTAACTTGGTGGAGGCTGGCCTCTGACCCTGGGGCTGTGGTCTATTTATTCGAATTGCCGACGCCGAGTATTGCGGGGGCCTCCCTCGTCCAAGTGTCTCAAAGGCGCTACTATCCTCCTCCTTCCTCCATCCTCCTCCACCTCCTCTCCCAATTCCATCCGGGGCAGGGCGCCATCGTCCGTAGCTCTAGGAACACACATGCCATCGCTAACGCAGTTAGTGTGTGCCCAAACTGCTGTTGAGCGCTAGGCGTATAAAGGCACCCGCCCAAGGCTATTACTGGCAGACACGTGAGCAGACTGATCTGTGCTGTCAACCCCGCTAACCTGAAGCCAGCATGGTTGGTGTGTGACAACGGCGCCAACCTGGTGTTCGGCTCTGCCACTCGGTAACTGACACATGTCCATGCCTGGCCAGTGTTAAAATCCTCCATATTCCCAGCGTTTCCCTAAACATCCCCAAGTCTGTCTGATTGGCGTCACGAAATGCTGCCGCATCGGTGGCATTCAGGAAGTCCAGCACAGATCTGGCACGTCTCATGGCCGCATCGCCTGCCTCCAACTGCGCGACTTCCCGCATCCGACTGTTGTGTCGACGTGCCCAACAGGTGAATTACAACATTACCATGTTATCCAGAGTTGTACACAGCGCACAGAGCGAGTGTAGACTGCCAGAGTGTCAACTCTCCCCAAACTGGTAGGTCAGGTCATTCCTTCCTCTAGTTCTACAATGAGACTGAACGGGATGTCTGATATCTGTCAGTCTTGAGTAACTTTGAGGAGTCAACACAGATGTCAGGGGCGATTGCCGCCATCATCAGCGCTCACCATCCCGCTGCTGGCCTGTTGAAAACTCTCTGGTCACATGAAGTCCGGAAGCTTTGCGCTCGTCACAAGAGGACTGGGAATAAAGATTCCCTGTTTGATAGCCAAAGCCCCCTTAGGTCCTGTTCCCGCGCATCATCAGGAGGTGGAGGAGAATAGAGTAGGAAGAGGAGGAGAATGTTGGCTAGTACAGAAAGGGGACCATTGTTCAGTAGAATTGGAATCCTTCTCTTTCTGCGTGTAGGGCAGAAAAAGGAGTTGGAGTGACGAGGAAATGGAGAGTCAGGCCAGTGATGGAGTGAATTCTTGCACGTTGGTACTCTGGCTGCATATTGGCATTATTCATGCTATGGCCTGGCCTATCCCGGGACCCCTCTCCCCGTTCCACGAATTTTTCCAGCACCGATTACTGGTATTCACTCTCCTGGACCACGGTCAAGGCAAATTCCACTCTCATCCCTGTAGAGAAGAGCGTGGAATGCATGAATACCAGCAGGCCTACGGCTGGCACAGCCGTTGAAGACAGTAGTTTCCTTCTGACAGCGCTACGCGCAGAGGGCTACTTCTTGCGGACAGTGACGAGGGGAGTACGGCGAGCATGCGCGCTTGTCTAAAAAAGACAGCAATGGCAATGGGTTACGCTTTAACAAGGCCTTGCCGTTTTATGCCCCTATTCCAGCCGACACGTCACCTGTCCCAACGTCCTGTCGAGTAGGGCTGACTTTCTTCACAGAAAGATGGTGAGGGAGTCTACCAGCTGAACCATACCATCGTCCTACAGATCAGCCAGCTCCCTACAACGTACTGGGTTTCAAAAGCTGACATGTGGCGAACTGCGCTGTCGCTCTGAGGTTCTTGCCTGCCCTGGCCGCTCGCGTGTTGCCGGCTGGTTTTATCATGCAGCGGTGGCATCATCAGCACCGATAACGGCTCACGCCGTCCTGGCAGCAACTCACAGGCTGCCTATCAAATGATAAAGCCTGTGATTTCTCCGATTTTCATTCTCCCCAGTGAAAGAAGCTCACACCTGAAATAATGTAAATGCACTCTTCTCCTCATGTCCTTTTTCTCCTCCTCTTTGGACCATAAAGCGAGCAGGAAACGTAGGCTATTTTTTTCCGGGCCACTGGCTCTAGCATAGATACTCTATGGTATTTAATTCTGAGAGCCCTACCCGGTCCTCTGTTTTACTAACAATTTATTGGTAGTGCCACATACAGGCACTCATCTATTGTAATTATTTTCTGGAGCGGCACCGACCTGCTCCTCGTGGTTGGAACTTTTTGTACTGCCACAATACAGGCCTCAAGTTAGATTGTTCTGGAGCGACCACCTACCTGCTCCTCTGTTTGAAAACTGTTTTGGACTGGACTGCTACATACAGGCAACTCATTAGTGAGGTTTAGCATTTTTGGAGGACCGACCTACCTGCTCCTCGTGTGACAAGGGGATTTTGGACTGCACATACGGCCGAACTACCCAATGTAAATGGGCTCTCCATAAGCCTCCACACGTCGTCTTTTTAGCTGCCTCACACGTTGTCTCCAGTTGCTACCCCGTCCACACGTCATCGTCCAATAGCTGCCTGCCAAAATCGTCCGAGGCTAGCTGCCTCCATACCTGGTCTCCTCCATCATCAAACGAACTGGTGGTTTGATGGCCGATTTTGGTTTGTTTCATGGCTGTCACATCAACGGTGTTAACCGTGTTGTCGCACCCACCCCGCACCCTGCTGCTGTAAGCCCAAAAGTACGCAAACTTTAATCATTACCATAATCATTTTCAGCGCTCTTCGCGCATCTTATGTTTACAGTCACCCTCACCCTCCATATCCCAACTTAAGAACGCGTACTACAACTTGATCTTAATACTCAAAGGTTCTTAGAGTGCTGTTTGGGGAGGAGAGCCGACGACAGGAGCTGGAAGGCGAAGCCGTCTGGCGCGCGTAGCGCCGACTCCATCCGCAACCACTCATATGTTTAACAGCAAACCTTTAATCACTACGTGAGTTCGACCGTCCTCCCACTGCTGGTCCCCGCTTAGCAAACAGACTGTTCAGGCAGAATTTTCTCAGGGGTTCCCAATACCATTGGAACTCGCCCATCTGTCGTCCGCCATTCTGGAGACCGCAAGTTTGCGATCATAGCAGCGCATATGGATGCCCCTCCTGTCGCTCTTAATCTGGGATACGCATTTCCGAAAAACTAGTTAAAAATAGAAACCACTTGCTATCCATTATTCCTAGTGAAATATTCATACACCCCCCTGCTTAAAAATATAATCTTTTCAAGTAAACGCTTTTCCTGCCCCCAGGCCATTTTGGGTTGGGGGATAGCCGAGAGCAGCGGGCTTGGATAGGCGAAAGCTACGCTCTGGCAGCGACGCGCCACTACTCCTCATTCCCAGATTAGGCAGCTCTAAGGCATCCTACTGTGCAGAAGCTGCGCCTCACTTTGTCCCTCGTCCCTTTTTCCTGCGCCCGGGGGGTCCACGTACCCTCCACAACGTCCACCAATGTCCTCTCCATGCGCCAACTTTCAACTCTCTATAACCCCCATCCGCTGGACACAGAGGATATGCAGCACATCATCCCTTATCAAACGACTGTTCAGTCAGAATTTCAGATGTTTTCCCAGATACAACTGGAACTCGGCCCTCTTCACCTGCTGGAGACCTGAAGTTGCAATCATAGCACGGCAGATGAAACACTCCGCCATTACTGGTCGCTCTATCATGGACCTTTCCGAAAAACATTAAAAATAGAACCACTTATGCTATTCCATTATCTAGGTGAAGATTATCAAAGACCACCCCCGGCATGCTTGAGAATATAATATTTTTCAAGGTAAGCTTTCTGGCCCCCGTGCCCTTTTGGGTGGTGGAGCCGAGAACAGGGTCTTGGACGGTCGAACTCGCCTGGCATCGACCGCCAGCTCCATCCACCAGATAGAACCTCGAGTCATCATGCATTCTGGCCCCTGCTGTTTCTCGTCCATTTCCGTGGTGTTCCATCCTTTTCTGAGGTCTAGTGTTTGGCACACTTCCCTGTGCAGAGCCTTGTCCCCTTGGAAAAATGCTCGCGCGCCCATTTGACTTATGGGCTCGTTATTCGGACGAGCACCGGCATCTGGAAAATTTGTCTCGAATACGAGTACCAGCATTTTAGTGCTCGCATCATCTCTATTCTCCAGTCATAGCATTACTTGCTAACCTGCTGATCAGTGGGGGCTCAGGTATAGACCTCCACCACGATCTGTGAATTGGGGCCGTGTACCCCTGTTGTGCGCAGATGACTGGTGCAGCCCGTTGGCGCCGTTCTCTCTAGCTGCAAAAGCTGCACTCTTCATCCTGTTGAAGTAACGGTACAATGGACCCCCGTTCTTGAGATCTGTGGGGTCCCATCTCTGAGACCCCCACGATCTAAGCAATAGGGCCTAACTGTTCTATGACTGGGATTCCCTTCTAGCCAGGGTGGTGTGAAGTGATCCTTCCCCTGCGGCCTCTAACTGGACTCTCTCGCCAAAATATTCTCAGCTCATTGTTCGCTGGACTTTGGAGGAGAATTGTTTTTCAGATTTTTAGGCATATGGTGAGATTTTTTCCTTAAAAGCTTACATTCTAGAAAGGACAGTTTTATACCCTGAGGTGGCTGGGAGTTTAATTGGGGTACATTTTGGCAGTTATTTACACTTCGCCCTTTCTCTAATTATACAATTAACATCTGAAATACATTTGTCAGAAGTAAATCTATGTAGGGATCAATCTAAATCTGTGAAGATTTGATGGCTGAGTAATAGAAGTAAGTGGGTGCTAAACCTAAACAGTGAGGTAGTAATTGCTCGTCCCTTATATAGTCTCTCGCGGCCGTACATTAGTATAATATATATATATATATATCACATATGGCCGGGAGGTTTTGCATGCTGCTGACTCCCAGTACAGAGCGTAAGCTTAGGCTCCGCGCCTCGCATGATCTATGTTTATAATATCCCCAATCACTGGAGCGCTGACCCCTAACACACATCTAATTGCCCCTAATACACTGTCCCGGAGACCACCTTACCTGACTACAGGAAGATTACAAGAGGGACGGTGAGATGAACTGGAAATCAGCATGAGAGATCACAGTCCATCCGGCCTGTAACACATGAGGAGTCAGGGCTGTATTAGCCCTTCTGATTCTGATAATAGTATGGTAATATGGTCCGTCCCCCTCCCCATCCAATGGATGAAGCCGCCCTCTTCTCAAAACTATGGATATGTCTATGGGTCAGGCACGATGCTGGGGGGAGTGTTTACTCATGAGGGCACATTTCTTACCCATTTCCTTGGGTTCACGGAAAGTGCATTTCCAAGAATCAAGCATGGTGTAGCAATCCGTGGCCGCATTCCCTGGCAGTGTCACTTCCCCCCCGCTCCGGTCCATTGAGTTTCACCTTCTTTCTGGTGCATGTAAGCATTGCGACCACAGTGGGGCACATTGTACTAAGGGTCGTGCACGGCGCATGTTTCGTCGGGTTTCCGAATCGATTGCACTGCATTTATCTGTGGGTTTTTGTCGTCACAGTTTTGGATTTTGGCGGCAATCGCGCCGACTTGCTGCGAACAAAATCAGGGGCAGGGCTGACGGACAACCCACCCCCCCTAATTCGGACTAAGCGCAGGATTTTACAATAATTGTGTCGCACAACAAACTCTCACATACAACCGGAAGAGAAAGGCGAACTCCGGTGGCCTCAGCCCGAATCGATACAGCTGAGGAATGACGCACGATTTGATCGACTTCAGTTCCTTGTCGAGAATGCACCTCGGGATCGCAACAGGAGCGGCGATAATGGCCTGCCCAATTGTTGTAGTTAAATCCCGGCTCAGTCCAATCCGCAATCTCGGATCGTCATGGCCCCTCCATTTTTGTGTCTCAGGAGCCAGTGCAGCCCCCACAATGCATGTTGTGTGGTGCAAACACGCAGACCGGTGTAAATACCGTCAAAGCTGCGTAAGATCCTGAAAACTGCGAACAGTCCCACAAACGTGCGATCTGCGACCCTTGGTAAAAGCCCCATAGTGAGCAATAGCATTCCCAAGATGTGTCCTGCTGTGTCACTCAGATCCTCCCACAACCACACGATTAGTATGGAGGCACAACCTAATTCCTGCTCCTAGTAGAGAACCGTTTCACCAGTTTTTAAACCGTCAGTGCGTCTCTGTGAGGGTATGAAGGTCTTTTCTAGAATGTCTCCGTTATCTGAATCTCCCTGAAGTCAGGCAAATATGACTCCTTTACCTCCTTTTTCTATTAGATGAGTCTGATTGTGGTTGCAGGGGCTCAGTTCAAGCCCCTATCTTCTGTTCTACTTAGCACCTAGAAACTTCGCTATATCAATAGTGTATATTAAAGTTCCACACTTGAACATTGTAATATGAACTTCATCGCCTCCCACCGCAAGCTGCCGGGAACGCATCGTGCGCCCGACGCTGCAACCGCGGGAGTGACACAGCTGTTCACACTCCTGCGGGCAGCGTTTACGGGCCGTGTTCCCGGCAGCATGTGCGATTCATCAGATCACACTCGCGGGTGGAACGGCGCCTATAGGTCTCATTTTTCAGATCCACAAACTCGATACACCAGGAACTAAATACATTTGGGGCACATTTACTAGGGTCCGAATCACCGTTTTACACCACCGGTTTTCGCGAATTTTTCTGGTTTGCGCGCGAATTGCCCCTGAGAATTTGGCTCACCGCATTGGATTGTGCGCTTCGGCGCCCGAGTTTCACGTGACGAATCGTGGTCGTGATCCATCGGACAAACTCGACGATCTTCAGAAAAACCACAGAATTGTTTTTTAAATTGGGTCGCAAAAAGAGCACCACATACACCAGCACGAGATGAACTCCCGGGGACTCAGCGCACGCACGACACCTATGTAATCGGGAGCACAACTTAGTGAATCCTCGACAGAACCCGAATCGCCGTCGGAGAACGCCACTGGATCGCGACTGGCCCGGTTAAGTAATCTGGCCCCATTGAACATTGATTCAAGCGCATGTATAGAGCATTTCCTGCCTAATATTATGCTTGTTTCTTCCCATTCTGTAGCTCAATAGAACATAAAATGGGACTTTTATCTTTAATTTGACACCAGCACAGTATCTAGGTTGCTAAGAAAAATAGGCTTCTGAAGTGTGGGGAAATTTTAATATGAGTAAATTTTAAAGTTTCAATACAAGAGGAAATCTACAAAGGGCATTTCATCCCCTACGCTGTGGGGACACGTATGCTCAATGTGGTTAATGGTGACTGGTTTCCATTAAATTGGTGTGAAAGAGAGAGTTGTTGGGGACATCTATGACCCTTAGTCACTAAAATGTAACTTTTTAATTGGTTGTGGTGTTGACAGTGTTGACTGTCAACGTTGCAAATCTCCATTGAGTCCTGGAATTTACAAGCTTCTACTCCTGGGAGAGATTGGCACTCTTTGCTCTACTCCAGTTCTTTATGTGTGTGATTAGTCCACCGCTGCTTTAGTGTAGTGTCGTGGTGGCGAACCTATGGCACGGGTTCCAGTGGCACTCAGGGGGCCCATCCTGTGGGCACTCCTGTACCACATCCACCTAACGTTTCCTGCAGTCTCAAGACACTTAAGAGATCTGCTGCTCATCAAGCGCTATTTTTAAGCACACTTCCTGGCTGTAGAACTGTGCAGATAAATTGATAAGATGTTGACTGTAACTGCATTGTCGGTGGGGTCATCGCTGTGGACCGACCATTTTTCCTGAAAAACAACAAACGAGGTCCTTATTGCCCACAGTTCTTTTCAACTACCTTGGTGGGCTTAGAGAGCCAATACAATATGGAACGGTGGAAAACCAGGTCGCAATAAGGTTACTGCTTGAAATTTTCCCACATTGGCACTTCATGGTATAAAAGGATTTGGATTGTAGTTTTGGGCACACGGTCCTCTGAAAGGTTCGCCATCACTGGTGTATGTACTGTGATTGCTGTGACAGGTTTTTTAGCAGGGGATTGGTGTCCACACACGCGATCGTATTTTGGCGTCACGCTGCATCGGCTTTCTTGGCACAGACACTTGCGAGGGGCCGGAAATCCAATCGCACTTACTGCACCAGAGAAGTGAGTTGACTCCGTCGGATCTGACAGGAAGCACCAATGCAGGACATGGCGCATATCTAGCGAATAGAGGAACCATGAATGCATTTCATGACCCTACGGACGGGTAAGTACCTGTCCCCATTATGTTTGACTTGTATCCGTCCGACTACCTTGCTACTTCTTTCGTTTCACACCTGGTATTGGGTTTAAACATACGTCGGGGGGGGTGGGGGTATAAATCGTCCCTAGAACCCGAATCGCCACCGAAACCCCTGATGAAGAACTCTGAAGAAAGATAACTAGAATAGAAACCCCCGACTCCCCACCCACCACCCCCCCAACCCCCCTTCCTACCAAACCCCGCCCCATACACCAACCCCCACCACCCGGACCCGAACCCGCAACCCGCACCCCTGGATCGTCGGGGTCAGAAATCTTCTGACCCACTGAGGATCATGGTACACACGTACCCTGAACTGTCTAGTATATCTGTTTATCTAAACATAACGCGAACTCCTATACTACACAACCTAGCTTATTATCCCTTATAACCGTGCTTTCAACATAACTGCGCCTCAAACTAGACTCCCCCAAACATTGGTCGAGAAACATGGTGGTAGGATTGATCCTGTTCCTACAATCCTAGTGAATTGTACATATCTAACTCACAGGTCTTCTGAAGTACATAAAAGTTGTTGAATGAGCAGGATGTTCGCCACCAGCCCACCCTGGCAAGCTGTCCGAGTGAACGTTGACATCTCCCGAAATTCCCCATTTCTACACAATGGATACGAGTCCCAATAAATATGATGATGAAGTCCAGATCGCCAGGTTGTATCCTAAAGCGAGAAGGAAATAATCTTATTTCTCTAAAATTCTATGTGGCATTTTCAGACCAATAAATGGAGCCACGATGATCTGTAGCACAGTGAAGTGAAAAAATTGCTGGACAATGAGAAAAAAATAAAAATCTTTATCAAAGCTAGTCTGGCACTAGTGCATACAAACAAGCCCAATCTGTCTGTAATGCCCTATGGACTTTTATGGCACAATAAAGAAGATTTTTTGATACTGGGCAGATTTAACTTCCCCGAGTCCATTCGCGTCCCAGCGGCGCGTTCTCTGTGTGGATTCGGGGTCACGGCCGGAATTATTAGGCATGTCTCCGACGTCCACCAGTGGCGCGGCTGCGCTGACAGTTCCCGGATACACTCAAGTTCACCGGCCTATGCCTAGGAAGGTAGTGCAAGCTCCGCGACACACTTCTCTTTTTAAAATGTGGCGGTTTTTTCCGAATCCCGTCGGTGTATCTTTCGGCACTCCCCTGATTTTCCCGTCGCGTGCATGCCGGCGCCGATGGCGTCCAATCCCTTCGCGTGCGCCAAAATCCCGGGTCATACCTGGAAATCGGCGCAAATCGGAAATATCGGGTAACACGCCGGGAAACCGTCAATCTGGCCCTTAGTAAATGACCCTCAATTGTTGCTTGGACTCTGAGTTCACTTTTCCTTCACTTTGGGGCATAAATGGCACTCGTTCCTAGTGGAGATCCGTGAACCTCTGGAGTGTGTGAGGTCAGGGAGCCGGTTTTTTTATAATAGTGCCCGAACCCCCTACAGCATCAGAGGATCTGTGGTGCTGTATTCATGTAAGTGCATTCATCACACCCCAGCACCAAGATAAAGCTACTCATCCCCCCCTAACCCCCAGTATATACCAGCCCCTGCCCCTTAGCAAATAGCAAACAGACCCCTGCCGTTGTATATATGCCAGGCAGCCCCTGCCCCTTAGTATAGAGCAGCCAGCACACTGCCCTTAGTATCTAGAAACCAGCCCTCTGCCCCCCAGTATATGCCAGCCAACCCCCCGCCACCATATATACAGCCAGCCCCCTGCCCCTTAGCAATATAAGCCAGCCCCTGCCCCCAGTATTAGCCAGCCACCCCCTGCCACAGATATAGGCGGCCAGCCCCCCTGCCCCTTAGCATATAGCCAGCCACGCCCCTGCCCGCTTAGTATAAGCCACCAGCCCCATCCCCTTTAGTATAGTACTAGCAAGCCCCCTTCTCCCAGTGTACAGCAGCCAACCCCCTCACCGTAATATATAGCCACCATCCCCTGCCCCTTAGTATATGCAAGTCACCCCCCTCCGCTTAGTATTTAGCAGCCAGTCCCACTGCCCTTAGCATACAGCCCAGGCAGCCCTCTGCACCTAGCAGATAGGCAAGCAGCACCCTGCCTATTATATGGCCAGCCAGCCCATGCCCCTAATTATATAGCTTAGCAGCCCCCTGCTCTCCAGTTATTCAAGCCCCCACCCTACCCTTTATATAAGCCATCCGTCCCCTGCCCCTTGTGTATATGCAAGGCGCCACCTCCGGCCTTAGTATATAGCCAGGCAGCCCCTGTCCCTTAGTACACGCCAGCAGCGCCCTCTCACCTTAGCAATCAGCAAGCCACACCCTGTCCCTTATATATAACCGCACCCCCTGCCCCTTATTATAGTAGCAAGCCAGCACCCTGCTCCCTTGTAATATATGCAAGCCAGCCCCCGCCCCCTAAGATAATAGCCAGTCCATGTACCCCTGCCCGCTTAGTATTAGCCAGCAGTCCATGCCCCCAGTATCGCAAGCCAGTGCATTTGTCCTTAGTATAGCCACGCCCTTCCCCTTAGTCATATTAGGCCATCCTCGCCCCTGCCCCTTAGTATACGCTCCACCATATATTACAACCCCAGTCCCTGGCCCCGTAGTACAGTCATGGGCCAAAAGTTTTTGAGAAGTATTCAAATATTAGGATGTTAGACAAGGTCTAACGGGGCGAGTTTTGATCAATGGCAATTTGCATATAACTCCAGAAGTTATAAGAGGGCAGCTTTACACATGAATTTAACAAATCTATATTTGCCTAAAATTGGACTTTCCCCCCAAAACACTTCAACTTCATTTCAGGCGACCTTAAAAGAGAGCAGCTGCCATGTGTCCATGATGTCTCCATTAACACAGTGCGGGGGCTGATGAGACAGGCTTGGAGATCAATCTGTCGCATTAAGTAAGATCGCATCACTCCGACCTCTACAAGGAGGCTGGTGTGCTTGGGCATCATTGTTCTCTTCTGATAACCTAATGGTATACTCTAAAGAAACACGGCAGTCATCATTGCCTGCACAAACTGGCCTAACAAAAGAGTATCACAGCCAGTAAAGATTGCACCTCATCACCATCTATCGCATCAATCCAGGAATTCAAGGCATAGAGGTTCCCTTGTTATCCAAAAAGGCTCCAGGGCCCCAGAAGGACCATTAGCGCCTGGACCGGCTCTTAAAAGTGTTTCAGCTTGGGTGGGGCTCCCACAGTGCAGAGCTTGCTCAGGAAGTGGCGCATTCAGGTGTGGAGGATCGCTGCCCCTGTGCATCATGCTGAACTCTTGGATTCAAGGTCTTGGTGGTCGGAGAGGGCAGCAAAAGAGCCAGCTTCCTCCAAAAATACAGGGACAGACGGATATCTGCACAAGGTCTAGAGGAGTGGACGGCTGAGTGATGGGGGAAAGTCATTTCTCTCTATGAATCCCCTTCCGAGTGTTGAACATCTGGAAACAGCTTTTTGAGAGACAAGGTGAGCGATACCACCAGTCTTGTCTCAATGCACCTGAAGCCTTCCTGCAACCATTCATCGTGTGGGGCGCTTCTCAGCCAAGGGATTGTTCTCTCACAGTCTGCCTAAAAACACCTCCATGACTAAAGAAACCCTCCCAACCCTCCAGAGCATGATGGTATGAGCAAATGGCAATTGCCTTTCCCCAGCATGAGAGCACACTGCCATAAGCACAATGTGAGAAATAAAGTGCTCAGGAACAAACTATGAGATTTTTGTGTCCAGCCTGGAACTCCCACTAATCTAATCCCTTTGAACTGTGGTCAATCATCAATGAGACTGGGAGCCAACAACCCACACATGGGGCACATTTACTTACCCAGGCCATCCGCGAGTCCAGCCTCGGTCTCCGACGCTGATTCGGGTCTCTGCCGTGATTCACTAAGGTCCGTGCGCGATTCCCGTGTGTCGCGCTGCGGCCTAGGTCCGCCAAAGTTCCCTGCTTTTTTCCTGGGGGTGAATGTGCTTGATCTTGCACAGCAAAGCTTTTAAATTGCGTTTTTCCGAATCCTTGGGTTGTCCCCGTGGTCCACGCACCCCCGATTTCCTGTCGCGCGAAAGTCGGCGCGATTGCGCCAAAATACGATCGCGTGCTGCCACCATCCCGTGAAATACTGCGCAAAGTGGAAATATCGGGAAAACCCGACGGATCTCGCGGCTACGGCCCTTAGTTACATGTGCCCCCCTCATTGTGACACATGCAGCAGTGATTTGTGCAGGAATGACGCTAATCATTCCCAGATTTGGTTCCGAAGGTGAGTGAGAGCTGCCAGGAGAATTGCAAGTCCTGAAGAAGACGGGTCAACACGGCAATACTGACTCGCTGCAGTAACTCCTTCGGTCCTAAAGTGTTTTTCCCCATAATATATTTGCCACTTGTATTTTCGTCTGGAATAAAAACATCTGACAAACCAGAGGCAACACGATCATGTGACAATATAATATTTGTGTCCTTCCTCACAAATGTAATGGCCCTGACTGTATATAGACCACCACCCCCTGCACCTTAGTATGTAGCGCAGGAAGTCCCCTGCCCCCAGTATAGATACCAACCACGCCCCTGCCCCCAGAGTATATAGGCAACACCCCCCTGCCTCTTAGTAGTATAGCCGGCAGCATCCTGTCCCGTAGCATAAAGCCAACTCATGTCTCTTAGTATCATAGCCGGCAGCCCCCTGCCCTTACAATGCTAGCAATCCCCGCCCCCCAAGTAGTATACGCCTTTCCATCCTTCCGCCCTCCTCTATAAAAGGCCATTGTCCTGCATGTCCACTAGGCATGTCCAGCTTCAGTCTATATAGCCAGCACCCCCCTTGCCCCTAGCAAAATCATGCAGCCGCCCTCCCCGTCATTATGCCTTCCGCCCCTTGCAGTCGATGTATATACCAGCACCCCCTGGCTCCCTTAGCATAAGTAGCAATCCCGACCATGACGCCTCTTATTATAGACAACCAGAGCCAGACTCCTCTGAGATAGATCCCACAGACCTACCTCGTGTATAAGACCCCAACCAGACTACCTTTGTATAATAGACCCAAACCAGACTATCCTCTTATATAGACCCCAGACCAGACTCCCTTTGTAGTATAACCCCAGAACCAACTCCCTCTTGTAACAACCAAGACCCGACTCCCTCTGTATCAGACCAAGACCAAGCTACCTTTGTAATAAGACCCAAGCCAAGCCATCTACCTCTGATATAACCCCAAACCAGACTCCCTTTGTAATATAGACCTCCAGGCCCCCCGGCCAACTCCCTCTGAGCAGATCCCCTGACCAAACACCCTCTGTACTTTAGACCCTACCGACTCTGCGAGAGCTCAAGTACGCCTATAATTACAAGGAGTCTGGTCTGACGTGGACACCCAGGCAGATAAGACGGTCAGGTCTAGATAGAAGGGATTCGGTATGGGGACTAATATACGAAACGATCGTTTTGGGGTCTTAGTACCACACGAGTTATTGAGTCGATGGAGAGAGCTTTTTCTTTTT